>JAQGBT010004703.1:0-15920 GCA_034698585.1 Disparrhopalites patrizii
TTATCTCTCTTTTTCTTTCGTCTCTTTTATCTCTCTTTTTCTTTCGTCTCTTTTATCTCTCTTTTTCTTTCGTCTCTTTTATCTCTCTTTTTCTTTCGTCTCTCTTATCTCTCTTTTTCTTTCGTCTCTCTTATCTCTCTTTTTCTTTCGTCTCTTTTATCGCTCTTTCATTCCTCTTTTGTCTTTTTCGTCTCTGTTTTGTCTCACTTTCGTTTGTTTTGTCTCACTTTCGTCCCTCTTTTTTCTCTATTTCGTCCCTCTTACCTTCTTCTTTTGTCTCTTTGGTCTTTCTTTTCTCTCTTTCGTTCATCTTTCGTCTCCGTCGCTACTCTTTTGTATCGATCGTCCGGCGTTCGTCTGTTTCTTACATCTTTCGTTCCTTTCGCCTCTCTTTCATTTCTTTGTTGTTTCTCTTTCTTCCGTCTTTGATCTCTTTCGTCTCTCCTTCGTCCCTATCTCTCTCTTTCATCTCACTTATGTCCCTCTTTCACTTTCGTCTCACTTTCGTCTCTCGTCGATCTTCTCTTTCCATGTTATCCTTAATGTCCCTTGGCCCCTAGTCCTCTCTTTATCCTCCTGGCTGTCCCATATTTCCCCCTGAATTACTTGGCGAACTTGAATTTATATCCTCACGTTCGTTGATCTTGGCCCTCCTCCTACTCCTTGTTCTGCTCCCAATATGAAAACTGTGGGGGAGCAATATCTTGTGATAACATGGTCATGTGGGTGTTCTTAAGCACAAAGTGCCTTTGAGAGATACAAATGTACATATCATAGATTTTTGCATGCACACATGCACACACATATGAACCTATCCACAAACATGCCGTGGTAATGCATAGGAGAAACTCCTGGAAAACATATTTTTCATGGAGCAATGCCTGCTATGCACTTCCTTTGATCCTTAAAAAAATCTACGGACACATGTATGCACTCACTATAAATTGTCTTCAATAAAAAAAGGAGAAAAATATCCAAAACGGGAAGTGATATAACCTTGTTGCCTTACTTGGTCTTACTCCTTTGCCATTTGAGTAGTTGAGGAGGATATTTTCTAAATTTCACATGGGACCTGGAGGAAGTTCCGGGGGAAAATATCGGGTTATCATTTGCTCAATTCCGAGTTATTTTCCAGGCCCGTAAAACCAGTTCTGGATGGAATATTAAATTACGGGATTATTTGTAGACTTGCTGTGGGCCAATGGCCCATGTTTTACATGGTGAAACTACGACGCAAATTTTTAAAAGGGATTTTTTTAGTAACATTTTAATAATCCATTCAAAAAACATTTTTTTCCCTGGTTTCAAAAGCAACGATGGATTTTTATTTTCTTCTCAAAGGAGGAAAAAAAATACTTGAATTACGGTTTATTGCTTAAAGGAGCAATTAGTGGTGAAAGTACTGAAAATGAAGCCGATAATTCATCCAACTTTTCTCATATGATACTTCCCCAGACTTTCAAGGGGTTTACAACTAGCTTCATTAGAAACTTTATTCCGCTTTCCGGGAAGAGAAAGAACTTTCGTGGGGGAAAATGTAGGATTTTTTCATAATTCCAAGATTCTGTTTTTTAATAAATAAAACCGGGGAATTCCATCGCTGGGCCTTAATTGGCTCGTTAATTCCAAAAATACCGGCTTGTCACCCGGTAGAAGTTCCTAGAGATGTTTTTTCAAAGGGAATCTTTTTGGTCATTTGTCGGAGGATATCAAACACTTATTTGCTTATTCAGGTGAGGAGAAATTTGAAATGGAAAGATGTGATGGTGAATAAAAAAAAAGTGGGATCCTAGAAAAAAATTGGGAGGCTGTTCCCAGAAGGAATAGCACTTACGAGTACATTCACGTCAGAGTAGAAATTGAAGTGGTTCGTGCGGACGAGGAGCTTTTTTTCTGGATATATTTACAGAAATACTGATCTTCTCCTCGCATTGCTGAGTAAATAGAAAAGTGTCGCAATACTCTTGTTTACACAGGGAAAATTCATGCTTATTTTCCCTGTGGCGGTGAGGACAGAGCTTGTATTTACTAATGGAATGCGTGAAGCGGTTATTTTTGGGGAAAGCACGGTCGGTTGGAGAGATTCGGTCTTTTTCACATTTTAGTTTCCCTAATTTTTTTCACTTTTTTAAATTACGCTTCTCTTTCTTTCTTTCTTTCTTTTTTTTTTTTTTTTTACTTTACTTTGTTTGTTGAGGGTCTTTTCATATTCCTTGTTTGGCTTCAATTTACATTTTCCTCTTTTTTTCGCATCTTTGGTTTTTTATGTACATACTTACACTCTTTCCATACATATTGCTTTCCTGTTTCTGAGCATTACTCTTCCTCTTGTTATGTTTCTCCAGCTCTTTCTTCTCTCTCTTCCAATCTCTCCTTCCGATTTTTATTTTTATTTTCTCCTTTTTTCTGATTTCCTCTTTCTTATTTTCTTCTTGTTTCTGATTTCCGCTTTCTTATTTTCTTCTTGTTTCTGATTTCCTCTTTCTTATTTTCTCCTTTTTTCTGATTTCCTCTTTCTTATTTTGTCCTTTTTTCTGATTTCCTCTTTCTCATTTTCTCTTTTTTTCTGATTTCCTCTTTCTTATTTTGTCCTTTTTTCTGATTTCCTCTTTCTTATTTTCTCCTTTTTTCTGATTTTCTCTTTTTCATTTTCTCCTTTTTTCTGATTTCCTCTTTTTCATTTTCTCCTTTTTTCTGATTTCCTCTTTTTCATTTTCTCCTTTTTTCTGATTTCCTATTTTCATTTTCTCCTTTTTTCGGATTTCCCTTTTCGGATTTTCTCGTTCAAATGTTTTCTCCTTTTCCTAATTTTCTCTCCTTTTTCTTTTTTTCTCTCCTTTTTCTTTTTTTCTCTCCTTTTTCTTTTTTTCTCTCCTTTTTCTTTTTTTCTCTCCTTTTTTTAATTTTCTTTGTTTTCTAATTTTCTCTTTTTACTTGCTCTCTTCTTTCTTCCTGATTTTTATTTCTCTCCGGTATTTTCTATCTTTCTGGTTTCTCAGGTTTTTGCTTTCTTTCTGTTTTCTCTGGTTTTGTCTGTCTATCTGTTTTCTCTGGCTTTGTCTGTCTTTCTGTTTTCTCTGGTTTTGTCTGTCTTTCTGTTTTCTCTGGTTTTGTCTGTCTTTCTGTTTTCTCTGGTTTTTGCTTTCTTTCTGCTTTTTCTTTCTTTTTGTTCTGTTTTTTCTCTGTGTTAGTATTTTTTCTTTTCTTTTGTCTCTCTTTTTCTTCGGCCCTCCGCATTTAATTGGTTGCTTCCCTGGTTTTGTCAGTCCTGAATTGCGTTTTGCTTCTCTTCCCGGAGTTTCGTTTTTATATAATTCACTCCTAGCCCTCTCTCTCTCTCTCTCTTCTATATAACTCGCTTTGCCTGTAAGTGTTTTGTTCATTTTACTCACTCCACTATTATATTTACCCCTTTCACGCTCTATTATGTTTACTCTTATTTCATAACTTAAATAATATGGACGCGTGGATAGTGTGGAAACACTTGTAGCAGCTGGTTCAAGCTACAATTCCAGGGAAATGATATAGGCCCTCTTAAAGTGGATGCAGGAAGGCTTGAGGTTCAATTTCTATTAATGTATTCTACACCCGCCTTTTCCTGGGACCAAACAAAGCAGCCTCTCCGAGCACTTGCTTATTGCGAAAGCATCATGTTCACAAATTCTCATCAACACTCCAGTTCAAGTGCCTAATAATGTGCTCAAATACGAAGATTGAGGTATCATCTCACCACTGAAAAGGAATTTGCGTACAAAGTAACGAAAAACTCCTTTTAAAACAAAAGAGATTCGCGAATTATCACGCTCAAGTATATATTTGTTGTCTCAAAGGGAAATCACATTTTCTTTTGTTGGATTTTCGTGCTCTTTCCACGTTTTTTCAGGATTGAATAAACAAAAGGGACATTCGCGAATTTTTCAAGTGGTCGATAAACAACCACAAAATGATTGTGAGTAGCGAGAATTCAAAATTATTTGAATGCTGAGAAAACATTTGCGAATTTTTTCTAGCAATGCGAAACTATTTGCGAATTTTTTCAAGTGATGCGAAAACACTTGCGAATTTTTTCGAGTAGTAAAAAAACATTTGCGAATTTTTTCAAGTGATGCGAAAACACTTGCGAATTTTTTCAAGTAGTAAAAAAACATTTGCGAATTTTTTCGAGTGGTGAGAAAACATTTACGAAAATTGCTGAAGAGCCTTCTACAATAATTGAAAAGGGAAAATAAACAGTCTCAGAGTTCTTTTGGAACAATAAGGAAGAGGATTTCGCAAATATACCAGTCTAATCACTCTGTATTTACCCTGCACATGATCCCCGGGAGAAAGCAAAACGCCCGGGAATACGAACTAGAAAGCTCTTTTCCTCCCCAAAAAGGGTTAGAAGCTCATCTAAAAAGAGCCATTTTCCCGCGAAAAACAAGCATTTAAAAGATAAGCAAGTGATCAATTTAAATGGGGTACATGCGGAGGTCCTCATAATCCTTGAATGGCCTTCCCCCGGTCCTGCCCATGGCATGGGAGAGTCAAATCCACTTCAGTGGTTTCCAATGGACAATTTCCCCGTCGTTCATTATTAAATGTGTGAGGGATCAGTGCCAATTCTTTTTATCGAAGGGGAGCGTGCCCAAATAAAATGCCCATATTTTCCCTCTTTCCATGCCCAAAAACACTTTCTCAGAAACTCGGAACATTTCGTGGAATGTTCATTGCTGTCGGTCGTAATTGTTGTGGGCGATGTCAAACTCTCTTCCAATGTCTTGCCATATATACCAAATGCTGTAGGTACATATTGATTCACATTCATCCTTTCCAATATACATTTTCCGTAGGAAAAATAATATACTAAAATTGTATATTTTCGCTAAAACATCCAAAAAGGCTTTTTTATATATTTTCAGCGTTGAAACCAAGCAAAAAAGGTCCATTTATACGTTTTCAGGATTAGAACAACAAAGTTGTTTTTCGGGGGCAAAATCGTAATTAAATTCCGCTTTTTTTTTTACAATTCCTTTTCCTCCCAAAGTACATGCTCCATATATTTCTTTAGCTCTCATCTCCTCCTCCCTGTCGCTTCCTTTTACCCTCCCCTTGACCCCGCAAAAGAGTAATCTCGAGAGATTTACAAGAGAACTTCTCAAATGAGATGGGACTGTGAAAAGGGAAGAAAAAAAGGGACATGAAAAAACAGGGACAGACATTTAAGAAACCTTGGTCTGGAACCAAAAGAAAGTACATCAACTTTCTTTGTTCAGACCTTTTATTCCATCTAAATTTTAGGCATCACTTTTCTTTTTGCGAAGTAACAAAAAACAGGGAATATACGTATATAAATGTATGGGGAGAGTTCCAACCGTGTTTTTTCTTGGGTTGTCTGTCTTTAGTTTTTGGTTGTTTACACCGCTTCCGGAGAGAACAAATGGAGCAATTTGGATAAAAGCAACTTATGTCGCTCTTGTTTAGAGAGAAGGAGACAGAGTGCTGAAGGCAGAGGGGGAGGAGAGACAAATATTTGGACCGGAGAAAGTGAAACGGAGCAAGGGAGTGAAAGAGATGTGCTTCCACATACAGACAGAGAGACGAAGGAATGATTTGGGAGGCAAATAAAATGGTGTGAAAAAGGCAAAGAGATGAAGAGAGACATCAATGGCGAGGAAATTGCATGGAGAAAGATAAAGGCAGAGAAAGGCAAGCAATGTTAAAGAGAGAGGGCAGAGAGAAACAGGACAAGGTTACATATAGGAGTGAAATGCAAGATGGACGCAAAAAAATAACAAAAATTGGCATGCAAAAGACAACAGGACAGAAAAGAGTAGAAAGAGACTGATATGATAGAGCAGAAAATCAGACACGACTGACACGACAGACAAGACCAACAGAAATGGCAGAAAGTGGACAATACAAAACTGACAGAAATGTGAAATAGGAAATTGCAGACAGATACAAATGATAGAAAATGACAGAAAGAGATAAATAGAAAATGACAGCAAAAAATATATAGAAAATGACAGAAAAAATATATAGAAAATTACAGAAAAAATATATAGAAAATTATATAAAAAATATATAGAAAATTATATAAAAAATATATAGAAAATTATTTAAAAAATATATAGAAAATTATAGAAAAAATATATAGAAAATGATAGAAATAGGCAGACAAAAAGAGATCAAGATAAACACGAAAGAAAGTATGAAATTACAGAAAAAGCCGCAAGAACAGACCGCCAGGAAAGAACAAATAGATCGACAAGATAGGCACAGAGACACCGAGGCAGGAAAGGACAGCTAACAATTGACTTAAGATTACACGGAAGCTCACTAACACCAATCGACACACAATGGACAGCTAATGACGTACAAAGGAGAGTTCATGGTTGACGGAAAAAAGCAGATACAAACAGATAGGTCAAAACACACAGAAACAGACAGGAAAGGACATATCAAAACAGACAGGAAAGGACATACAAAAAAAGACAGGAAAGAACACAGAAATATACAGTAACTGATATACCAAAAAAGACAGGAAAGGACATTCCAAAACAGACGGGAAAGGACATACCAAAAACAGACAGGAAAGGACATACCAAAGCAGGAAATAACAGACAGAGACAAGCAAGAAACAACAGAGACAAACCAGAAATGGCCGACAGAGACAGTAATCTTTGGTCAGAAAATCACAGGCAGGTAAGATATTATGTACCTATCTGACTGGGAAAAACGGGAATGACAGGCAAAGATGGGAAAGGGCTGAGAAACGGAAAATAAAGTGCAGTTGGACAGATAGAAGGGACAGACAAATGGAGACAGCTAGAATAGACAAAAATGACCGACACATGTAAACTTGAGGTGACACGGAGTAGGAAAAAAGAAAAGTGCTAGGAAAGTACAAAGATAGTAAATGACAGCGACAAAAAAAAGCCCGGAGCATGTTGGACCTTAGAGAGAGAGAAAGAAAGTCGAAAGGACAAAGAAAGTCTCGGGAACAGAGCAAAAACAGAAACAAGTGTGGAGTGATGAAGGAGTCCAATGGATGTGACATGTGTACTTCGTTTCTCCTTTCTTTCAATATGATCCAATCTGTCTTCATTCCTTTTCAATTGTTTCCCTTTTTTTTATCCATCCAGACTCTTCTCAAAGTGTAAAGAATCCAGTGTTCCTCCTGAATCTCCTCGTTACAACTTAAGTATTGTTATGCCATTTTTGTCAATGCCGTTTTTTATTCGGTGATAAATAGGCACGTGTATAGAGAAGAACGAGCATTAGCAGTAGCTAAAGGTGTCCTGCATCCAGGCCAAAATATTTACTTTGAGAGTCAAGTGAAAGGTGCCTCATTGGGACTGATGGAAAGGCTAGCAATATTACGGTCCCTTTTTTCTGGAAATACTCTACTCCATAATAATCTACAGTTGTTTTCCAGGAAATGTGAGGGCACATAATTTTCCATGGGTTAATAGTACGACAATTTAATATTTCCTTCGCAGTTTCCATAAACCCGGTTTTTAAATCTTGTGTTCTTGGAAATCTCTATCCAGCCTTATCTTCTGCTTTCTATCCCTCTGTTGTCTTGTCAATCTGGCATTTACTTTTCTCTGCTGCTTTCTGCCCTGATTTTTGGTGATCTCTTGTGCTTTCTCTTTTTACATTTTCCGGCTTCATGTCTATAGCTGCAGTACTCTAACTTTTAACTTTTGTTGCTATTTCATTTGTCTTTCTCCTTTGCTTTTTCCTTGTCGTTCTCTTTGACTTTCTCCTTGTCTTTCTTTTTTGTTTTTTCCTTGGTGTTCTATTTGGCTTTCTCCTTGTCTTTCTCTTTTGATTTTTCCTTGTCGTTCTCTTTGGCTTTCTCTTTTGATTTTTTCTTGTCGTTCTCTTTGACTTACTCGTTGCATTTTTCTTTGGCTTTCTCTTTGTCTTTCTCTTTGGCTTTCTCGTTTGTTTTTTCCTTGGTGTTCTCTTTGGCTTTCTCCTTGCCTTTCTTTTGACTTTCTCCTTGTCTTTCTCTTTGGCTTTCTCTTTTGATTTTTTCTTGTCGTTCTCTTTGACTTTCTGCTTGGCTTTCTCTTTGGCTTTCTCTTTTGTTTTTTCCTTGTCGTTCTCTTTGGTTTTCTCCTTATCTTCCTCTTTTGCTTTCTCCTTGTTTTCTTTACCTTGTTTTCTTTAGTTTTCTCCTTGTTTTCGCTTTACTTTCTTTTTTTTAGCTTTCTCTTTTGAATTTTCTTTTTCTTTCTCTGTTTCGTTCTTTTCTATCTATGTCTATTATTTCTCCTTTTCTTTTTCTTTCTCCTTTCCTTTCTCTTTTTCGTTTTTTTTTGTCTTTTATTTTCCTCCTTTTTTGCTTTTCCTTTGTTTTCTAATTTTCTTCGTCTTTTGCTTTTGCTATCAATTTTACTTTCTCGTTTGCTTTCATCTTTCTTCGTTATTTTCGCGTTCATTTCCTGCATGATCTCTCATTTGCTTTCGTCTTTTCTCAAACTCTCTCTACTTATTTCTGCCCTGGCTGTCTCTATTGCTTTATTCTTACTGTGTTTTGCTCTGTTGTATGTTCTCTGGCTTTCGTCTGCCAGCATTTCTAAATTCTTCCCTATTTCACTTGCTGTCTCTCCTCCATTAACTCTTATATCCTGCATTCGTGAATTCCGTACAATTTGTTGCCACTCCGGCATTTTCTCCCGCTTTGTTTCTTCTTTCCTTCATGTTACCAACATATTCGTAATCCCTCTTGCTTTCCCTTGCATTTCAATCTTTTGTAATTTATTTCTCCCGAGTTTATTCATTTCCTCATCCTTCCTCATTGTCCCATGCTTGATATCCTATGAAGAAACACTTTGCTACAATGAAATCCTCCTTCCCTTTTTAAGTCCCCTTCGTTTATGAAAGGGATAACAGGAGCAACAGGCAGAACGGTTTTTTCCGTTTCTCCGGAAAGTAGCAAAAAAAAAACTCCCGCCAGCTCCGAGAAAGTAAGAGGGAGAGGAAATTAAATGGAACTAGACCGTAATTTAATTTATTCTGGCACCACACTATGGCTGAGTGTGGGAGTGATGTAGCATATGCTTGAACAATGTCAAGGGGAATTCAATTCTCTCACGGAATCCCGCCATAGTCGTCCTATCCCAAGAGTACAATATATTTCTGAGGCTCACAACACGTCATAATAGCACGATAAAGATAATATGTGAAGAAGACATTGTGTGATAGAAAGTGCCATAGGACCATCAGGACTCTGGTACTTTCTCTCTAGAATGGCTCAAATCGTGGAAGAAAATTCCCTGCTTCCTAAATAATCCATCAAACTGACTCAGATTTGCATCCTTATATCTGAATCTCTCCTTTTCACTTTCCTTTTTGCTCTTAGCCATTCAATGGAGATGATGGCAGGAAGGGATTTTAATGTAGCCCGAAATTACATTAAATACTGCATTATCGGTACGAGGAACTGTAGAGTTTTGGGTCTTTAGTGCAGGAAGTGTTCTTCCCAAAACTTGGCCAAATTCTGTTCTTTATGTATATTTTGTTCCTTTTTTGTGTCTACATTTTCTTCATTGTTCCCGCTTGCAAGAGCCTGTCTCCCACGGCGTTTTGCGTCTATTTCTCCATCTTTCTTTGTATCCATATTTCCATCACATTTGCTAGCATTTAGAAGCTTTCTTCCATTGTTTTTTGTGGGTTCGTTCTTGTTTTTTTTTGTTCTGAAAATTTCCCCTGACTTTCTATTTTCCTTTTATCTATATTTGTATTTGTTCTACTTTGGACTTTCTCCAGACTTTCTCCGGGTATATTTTCTGACCTTATGGCTTTTTCTGGGTATTTTGCTTGGGGGTTTGCCCTTTTATTCTACGGTTTCTTCCTTTGTGATTTTTTTTAGTTCGTATTTTTTAGTCTTCACTTAATTTACTCCAATTTGTTTGATGTTTTTGCTTTACCTGGCATTTATTAGGGTTTTACACTTCTGGCTGCGTCGGAGGTTTTGTTGATTTTTTATTTCTTTGAACTTTTTCCTGGATTTTTGGTTGCTATCTTGATGGTGGATTTTTTGTTTTTGTGATTCCGACTCGGTTTATTTGTTTGGCTTTTGCATTTCTGACTTCCGCTTGGCTGTTTTGCTAATTCGTGATTTAGTCTGGTATTTTTTGCTAAATCGTGATTTAATCATGTCTTTTTTGCTAATTCGTGATTAAAACTTGTCTTTTTTTTCTGTACCTGACTTTCTCCTGATGTTTTTTATTATTTTTTACTCATACTGTTTTTTTGATTTTTTGTTCTTGCTGTTGTCTTGATATTTTTGCATTTATTTCATTATTGCAATGCTTTTAGTTTTCTGTTTCTGGCTTGCTCAAGCCTATCTTTCCTTTCTGACTTTTCTTAGAGACATTTACGTCTGTCATTTTCTCGGGTTTCTCTAAGGTTTTCACTTTCCACGTTTTTTATTGCCACCTTTTTGATTTCCTATAGTTTTTTGTAAATTGATTTCGTTCACTTTGTAACGGTGTTTTACCCTTTGATATGCGATTTCTCCCTGTGACAGCGTTCAGGATATTTCTGAATTTCCTCTGGATTTCCCTAGTATGAATTTCCATACGATTTCCGTAGCTTTTGCTGTTTCTCTCGGGTGAATTTCCACCGGGTTTTCGTTTGGGACATTCCCCGTATTTTTTCTATTGAGACGTTATTCTGGATATTCATTGTGTGCATTTATTTCGCAACTTTCTTGGTTTTTTGTTTGCGTCGGTGCTCTTTCGGATTTTCCCCTTTATGGCTTTCCCCCATTTTTAGCGGCTTTCTCTGTCTTGCCTCTCGATCTCTATCCCAGACTTGGGCTTCAATTTCTTTGCGGTTTCCATCACCATCCTCAGATCCTTTTCTTTCCTCACCGACTTCATCCATTCCCCATTAATTCCCGCGTCTCGCAATCAAACTTTTGTATGGGAAACCAAACCACAAAAGTTCCACAGGTGCAGAGTACATACAATTTGTTTATCTTCTTCCAAGCCCACTCCATAGAATTTGGCTCGGCAGAAAGCTTGAATAAGTAAAACTTATCCGTGGGAACATGTCAAAATAAGTAATTTCCGTTTCTTTTCTTTTCCAGCCAAATAAAACTGGAGTTTTCAGCCGTCTTCGGGAAGAAAAGGCAAAACTTCCCACGGTATAAGGGAATGATGGACAGCCAAATGCTGGAATATTACCCAAGAATAATGGCGGTTACATACAAAGTATAGAAGAGAGGATGTGGCGAGGGCGGAATTGAACCTTTCTCTCTCTTTACACAGATCCTTATGGGAGAAAGGACCTTGTTTGCGGCAGGAAATGAAGCAATAATCCAATAACCTCAGGTAAACACTCCATAACGAATTTTAATTTATTCCCAACCCACCAACTGGTTGCCTGTGGAAATTGAAAATGCATTACAGCCCTAAGAACCATCCAAGACTTTCACCACGGTTGAAGCCGGAAATGTGCAATCTTATTATGTGGAGAAAGTCATGCTCCCAGAAAGCTTCTCCAGAAAGCTGTCCTTCTCCCAAAAGGCAATCAATTCCTCTTCAAGAGTAAAAAATCTGTCGAAAAGTGAAAGTCGAAAGATAAATTTTGGGGGAGAAAGCTGGAACGAAATCGTGCTGACATGCCCTTCTGTGGGCATAACCTCGGCGTAAACAATTACGAAGATGTTCGGATAGGCCGTTGGACCAACATAAAACATCGACATCATCATTGTCGATGGGCGCCTGAGCCAGTTAGGGGCGCAGTAAATAAAGTAAATAAAGTAAATAACGGAGTCATTAGGCATTCCACGGGTGCAAGGGAAGGCTTGGGGATGGTCAAAATAAAGTATTGTGCCTGTGGTTTAAAGCCCTTTTTTGATCTCGTAAGTCAACTTTTTTTCTGGAGGGGTATAAGTATAAGGGAAGGAGGGGAAAAATACACATAAATACCCTCTGAGGTTCCTCTTTGTGTGTGTTGTTGCCGTCCTCAGAAGGACGTTCTCATAAATAAATAGCCGTTTTTATTGCAATGGAACGGAAGGAAGCGGGGATCAAGTTAGGATTTTCGAGGGGCTACAACAACCGCCTCTGTCCTAAGATGCTTTCCTCGAGGTTAAATAACACATTTCCAGCTACCATTTTACTCACATGTGTTGAGCACCCTGTTATGGATGGTGGCATGGAGTGTATTGTATAAATGCAAGTTCATTATATACATGGGTATTGTGAATACAGCTTATATATCTCAGGAATTGCCGGGATGTGTAGCCCTTAGCTTCTCTTGGGATGCTCTCGGGTCTTTCTGGACAATTTTCTTCAGTTTTTCTGAGGATTCTGTGCATTTTATCTGAGGATTTGCTCCTTGTTTCTCTATTTTCTCTGAACACTTTCTGTACTTTCTCTGCGGATTTTCGCTACTTTCTCCGAGAATTTTCTCTACTTTCTCAGAGGATTGTCTCTATTTTCTCTGAGAATTGTCTCTATTTTTTCTGGATATTTTCTGTGCTTTCTCTAAGGATTTTCTCAATTTGCTCTGAAAATTTTCTATATTTTTTCTGGATATTTTCTCTGCTTTCTTTGAGGATTGTCTGTATTTTCTCTGAACATTTCTCTACCTTCTCTGAGGATTTTCTTCACTTTCTCCGAACATTTTCTCTATTTTGTTTGAGAATTGTCTCTACTTTCTCTGAGAATTGTCAATATTTTTCTGGATATTTTCTGTTTTCTCTATTTTCTCTGAGCATTTCTCTACTTTCTCTGACGATTTCCTCTATTTTCTCTGACGATTTCCTCTATTTTCTCTGAAGGTTTTCTCTACTTTCTCTGTCGATTTTTTCTATGTTCTGTGAAGGACTTTTCGCAACTTTCTCTGAGGATTGTCTTTCTTTCCTCCGAAGAAATATTCGGCAATTTCTCGTCAGATTTCCCCAATTCTAAGCCGTGATTGTTTTTTGCTTCTCCAAAGATTCTGACTGCACTTTTAGTACACCTTCTCTATTTCCTCCAGAGGTTCTATGTCGTTACTACCCGTCGTTTTCAGGAGCAACATTTCTTTATATACAAAATGCATATAGCCTTGAACGCCGGAGATTATCTGAACGTAACCCTCCCTTGGAGACATTTACTTTCTCCTTTTTTCCCAATTTTCCTTGTAGGTCTCCCCTTTCCCCATTGCATCCTGTCATTGCTCCTCAGTCTTTTCCCTTTCCTTAAATCCATCCGCCCAGTTTCTTCCGGGAAATATTTTGTACACTCTCTTCGTTTTATTATTCTGTTAAACTCTGGAATTTTTGTACGAAGTTTCTCCATTTTAGTTTCTCAACTTTCTCCGGAGCGTGTGCTTTGCCCACAGCATTTCCTTACTTTCTCTGAAACGGTTACATAATTTCTCCGATGAGCGACATACTTTCTTCGAGCATTTTTTCTTCTTTTAGCCAGCCTTTTCTCAGCACGTGTCTAAACCTGCTCTCTAACTATTTTATTCTTTAATGCAAGCTGCAATGCAGTTTTTCTAATTAATTACTCTAGTTTGTCTGCAAAATGTCTTTTTTCCGGATGCTTCAATATTTTTTGCTATTTCTGTACTTTCGTACGGGAATATTTTTATTTTTGACACTCCATCCTTTTTCTTCAAGATTCGCTCGTCCATTTTGTCCTCTTTAGTTTTGCTGTGCTTTTAAGAGCTCCGTCACTTCGCCTACATTTCCCTTTTTAATATGAAAGCTATTATTTGCATTTTTACAGTCTTTGGAAATTTCTAAAAAATTCCATGAATCCTAGACAAACTAGGGATCAATACCTTTTCATGATTTGATCGGTTTTGCCTCTCCGGGCTCCCTGATTCTCCTTGTTTTCCCTTGAATTTGTCCCAATTAGCGCAGTAGACTTTTTGAATAGATTTTTTTTACACATTCATTTTCTTTAGGGACATTCTAGTAAAGCTCCGGGAAGTTTTTAGTTTAGCAATCATTATTTTTTTGCATAGACAAAAAAGTGCTTGGCTAATTTGCCTTCGTACAATTAAAATGTCGTTAACTATAACACTCACAAGCAAAACTGCCTACAACCAATTACCCAGCTTTTGTCAATTACCCCCTCAATTTCTTTCTACGACGACGAAAAATGGCTGTAAACAGCGGGAAAACCCCCATTGCACATTCAAAATATGGGAAATCATTATATAAAAATTATATAAAAGTTATTATATAAAAGTTCCCCAGCAAAAATAGAATGTATGGTCTCTTACAATTCCCCAATAGCATTTAGTGGCTCGTGTACGCCCGGAATATTTGTGATTATTAATGGAAATTTGCAGTGCAATCACGTTCCTGTGGCATGATGTAGTAAAACGTTTTTTCTGGCACAATATTTTGTATCACAACCACAGCCTGGGCATGTGTGTGGATGCGTAAAAGTGCCCACGTGTGATTATGCATGAATCTGGGAGCCTCTGAAAAGCATGTCCTTAGATTTCCATGTGTTTCTTCATGCAAATATTCTCCAGGATTTTACAAGGGAAACATTTTCCCGCATTTTTCCGGGGATGTTTCCTACTTTTTGGGTTCCGGGTTCTTTCCCTTCATAATTGTGGGTCCCTTGCGTGGGGGAAAGTCTGTCCCCTTTTGCATGTCTTGTTTTGGAGGAGGAACCACTTTTTGCGTCTGTAGAATGAAAGTGACATTATCTACTTTTTATTTATTATCCACGTCCCATCTTGTCCAGGGCCTGTCATTATTTCTGGAATTTATGGAATGCACGGCATCCCATTCTTTTGTGTCCCAATATTGTCCTTGGAATTTCCCACATTTTTTGAAGTCCCACAGTTCTTGTTGCCCATGCTAAAATATTCCCTGTTTTGTATTCCCCCTCAGTAATTTTGTACAGAAATAGTCAGTCCAGATCTAGACGGATCCCTATACAATGGGATTTTTATATAGCAAACCTGAAGGGAAGGACGAGTAGTTACAAGGTGTTATAAGGGGACTTTATGAATGTGAAAAGTATTTATATGTACCCATTTTGAAGCATGATTTTTAGCTTTACCAATTGTCAACCATCCGTACGTTATGCAAAACTGATAACTGATACATATTGAGGAGGCCGTTCTAGGGAGTATAGACTCTCAACACATTTTAATATAGCAGTTTTGTGGGGTTACTTTTGAAAAAAAACCGTTATAGAGGAAATACAGGTGACTCTCTTTTTTTGCTTTAGCCAAAAATCAACTTCATTTGTTTGTTGTAGAGAAAACCCTGTATATGTACGTAGGAACTTATTCAATCCACGCCTACAATCAAATACATAATCAGAGAAATAATTCAGGCTTGGTCAAAGAAACAATCAACGCCTAATTGACCTAAGCAAAGAAATAACCAACGGCTAATCAAAAAATAATCCACACCTAATCAAAGAAATCATCCACGCCTAATCAAAGAAATCATCCACGCCTAATCAAAGAAATAATCCACACCTAATCAAATAATAATCCACGCCTGAACAAATACATAGTTTGAGCTTAATCAAAGAAATAATCCACGCCTAATCAAAGAAATCATCCACGCCTAATCAAAGAAATAATCCACACCTAATCAAATAATAATCCACGCCTGAACAAATACATAGTTTGAGCTTAATCAAAGAAATAATCCACGCCTAATCAAAGAAATCATCCACGCCTAATCAAAAAAAGAATCCACGCCTTATCAAAGAAATAATCCACGCCTAATCAAAGAAATAATCCACGCCTAATCAAAGAACTAATCAAAGAACTAATCCACGCCTAATCAAATAATAATCCACGCCTGAACAAATACATAGTTTGAGCTTAATCAAAGAAATAATAAACGCCTAATTGACTTCATCAAAGAAATAATCCACGCCTAATTGACCTCATCAAAGAAACAATCCACGCCTAATTGACCTCATCAAAGAAAT
>JAQGBT010004704.1:0-15919 GCA_034698585.1 Disparrhopalites patrizii
TGTTCCAGAAAAAGCACAAAAATTACATACACATATACATACGTACTAACACACTTCACACATTACACTACCGCACAATAATCGTATAAGCTAAACCAGCAAATAATTTCCATTGGAAACCATGCACACAGCGAAATAGCATGAAACTGAAGGGGATTCCAATTTCCAACTTAACTCATACAATTCAGAAAGTTGTTGGGGGGTGATTTGTTTTGAACTTCTTTCCGTAGAAGTTACATACGAGGCATTAATATTCAAGAATTCATTTAAGAGAAAATCCCTTGATATGTATTTCCGTTCCATGTGATTCCCTCGTGTTTACTTAGTACTTGACAAACTATGGATTCTTAGACGAACATCATTGTAGGTATACGTGTAGCGTCTTCAATTCCGCTTGTCTCCGTCTCTCTTTCATCACTTTCCATACCAATAAAAAAGACAAACAACATCCAAGACATTTCTCCCAGGTAGGTATTTTCTTTGCTCCAATACAACTCATCTGATATGGTAGACGTCATACCGGAAAGGCAAGGGAGTCCATACACTGCCCTTTATTTACATTAGTATAGTGCTTGTTTAACAAATGGCAAAAGGTGACATAAGGGAAGAGTCTCTTTACACAGATGGAAAAACAAACTTGTGATTTCCTATCAATATTTTCAAAGATCATACTTGAAACAAGGCTTGTGTGTACATCTTGACAAAATCTCATCATCGTTTCTTGCAAGTGCGTGACTTTATACTGAAAACGCATACATATTTCTGCAATTTGTATAATTATTACATGTAAATGGATGAAAGCTGTATTCTTCGTTCTGTCTCAATCCTCATTCGGTTCAATCATTTCTGTCGAATTGCAGAAGTCGGGATACAATTACGAGGTGTCCAATGCATGATGATGCTGATGATCAGACTACAGCAAAAAAAAATCCTGTTGCTTCCTGTTAGGGAAATGCCTGTTCATTTTATCGTCTTAATTCTATAATAAATTGCAGGGAAAGGTGAAATATTGGGAGAACGTGCAATATCGGTAATCTGGTCGTCAGTTTTTTCTATAAATAACGAAAACGCAATCGTATGCCAAGTACGGTGGTACTACATTTTATAGACAATCAAAAATCAAAGTATGATATTTTAAACATACATATCGAGGATCGAGGCTGAATTGCATAATTTGATCAACTCCAGAATTAAATAATTTACTTTTCGGTTTAACGTTTTGAGCAAGCACATAAAAAAATTGTTTGATAATGCAGGGGTGAAAACATATGATTTGCTCAAAATTGGGGAAACAAATGCTTGCGTTTATTTGCAAAATTTCTTTGATGGATACACACTTCAACCACAGTATATACCTATGTGTTGTGCTTCAACTAACTATACAGGAAGAAAAATAAATGATTACATTATTTGTCAATATAAAATAAAATAAAAAATGTAGGAAAACGATTTATTCATTGTGGCTTCTCCGTAACATGGACTTCCATCTCCAGCGCTGAGGTCAAAGTCCAATGGAATAAAATCTTTAATAGAACGGAAAAATATTGAGCAAAATGACCATCCATGGAAAAAAGGGAAGGAGGTGTACCGTATTACCTGCAATCGTTTTATGGAAGAAAAAGTAACTTGCGAAAACAAATATGGCTGGTTTGACTCCCTTTAAGCCTTCATCTGGGTTGTTTGTCATGCAATGCGCAATGGACAGATTGTATTCGTAATTTTTGGGAGTCCCCCGGACTCGAAGAATGACAAATGTTAGCGTGATAGCAATTTTACACTCCCTCACTCTAATTGGCCATGCAATTAAGTTAGCCTGCGGAAATAATTACCCACTTGTCTCCTACATTTCTTCTTCTTCGTTTTTCCCTAATGTACTACTATAAGAAGGAGAGAGAGATGGAGGCCATGGAGGGAGTCATCATGACATTGAATAAAACGTATGTATCTATATAATAACAAAATTTTTATAATCTTATACGCACATATTACATGAATTATATACGCATACAATTGGTTGCATATGAACTTTTTTTTTTCAGGGCATTCCTTCACAAATATAATTTTTGTATGTTACAAATTTGTTTTATGGACACATCATATAATTTACGTGCTGGTTCCTTTTGCGTTCATGACCAATGAGAAGGTGGTGCATATTTAATGGCATTATGGACAGAGTTTTTCCTCTGTACCACGTCCCATTCATTGTATGTACATTTGCATGTACGTAAAGCCGTCCTTTTCCACCAGTAAACATTTTTATTTATTTTATACGAGGAGATGTTGAGTGGAGTCCTAGTTATTATTTTTGATAGATGGAATGCGAACATTTTTTGGTCATCTTGTTATGCGTCCTTAAATTTTCCCTTTGAAAACGTATGTTTTTTTTTTCGTGTCTTTCATCTTCTTTTACAGGTACGGAGTGTATTAGTTTCACTTAATTACATATTTACAGTCATCGTGGTGGTAGGTATCTAGTAAGTACTAGTATAGTGGTTCCCCTTCCTTCGTCGATGGTACGTGCTTCCAATGTAATTAAAAAAATTATTCAGGTCGAATTCTTTCGTGGGCCAGAAAGAAATAAAACATACATATGTTATGTATACGTATACATATACATACATACAATGATTCTTCGTTGAAAGGATAAGTGCTTCTTAATCATATTGTTTTTACTATTGTTTGATCTTGTTTTTTACGTGCTGTCATTATTTACATTTTGAAGAGGAGAAAAAAAAACATTTAATCCATAGGATTCTTCTTCTTGGGCTTTTATTAGCTGGTTCCTTGCTGTGGTTGTTGTTTGATGCAATAAAACGAAATATTTACTCCACTCGAGTAAAATATATACTTACACATTGACATTTTATTTCCTTTTAACTACTACTCACGTACGAGTAGTAAAAAGGAAAGACTTTCATTCAAGAAATGTCCTTTACATATATGTGCATAGGAACAAAAAAAAACAAATTATACGGAATGTGCGTGCCGCGTGATCCCCTTGTTTATTGGGTATTAATGGGTAAATAAACCAGAGATGGAGCAAGAAAATAATGATCTCACTAGAGTGAGAAAAACAAACGGTGGAGAGAACAAACACAGAATGGGACATGCGAGAGAAAAGGAGGAGAGGAACCAGGAAAAGAAGAAAAAAATTATTATATTCAAAAATAATAATAATTGGAAGGGATAAGAATGAAGAAATGGAAAAAGAGAAAGGAGGAAAGAGATACCAAAGTCAATATTGGAGGATATATACAGTGAAAATAAAACAGAGGCAGAAAAAGGAAGGCAAAACTAGAGGTCCTTATCGGGTCAAGTTCAATTTACGAGTATCAATTTCGGCACCAAGTTCAAGACCATTTTAGATTTTTGAATTGACTCGTTAGTCGCTTACTCATTTATTTAAATTACTGAGTTCGGAGTTCTAATTGTAACTGATTGTCAGTCCAAAACCAAGTTCAATTGCGAGTTGGTGAAACTAAAAGTATTCAATTAAAATAATTACAAAAGTACATAATTTTAATTTTATACTGATTTTCTTGCTTCCAATTATGCTCTAACTAAATTCTAAGTCCACCAGTTTTGCTTGGTAAACAATGTCCGTTGTCAACTTATCTGGAAAAACTTACTAATCACAATTATAGTCGAAAATTTACTCGCGAGTTTCCATTGTTCATTCTATTTCGTATTTATTGCTGGAGTACACTTTCAATTTCAATACGAGCATGGCACGGAATTAACCGAACTTAAATTTTGAATTATTGCAACGTAACTTTCTAGGCAAGTTTAAATTTTGCTCACCTACCGACTTGAAAATTTAATTTCCAGTAAAACTTCAGGATAAGTAAAGAAAAAGAAACCCATAAGGAACTCTAGGCTAGAGACAGCAAGATGGAGAGAGAGGTCAAAGGAGGAAATAGAGAGAGAGAGAGGTAAAAACAACGAAACAGAAATATGAAGAAGAGGAATTACTGAAAAGGTATACAAAAAATGTAAAAAGGAAAGAAATGAAGCAGAATTTAATATTGGAAAAGCAAGCGCGCAAAGTTGATAAATTGAATTTAGAGGAAAGAAGAGAATTAGTCCTTTCTACAGCAAAGAAAGAGAGATGTCATGAAGGAGAAATGGAAAAGTGAAAGAAAAAGAAAAGAAACGAGATGCAGATGAGGAGAAAGACGACAGAGACGAAACAGGAAAGGGAATCCCTCCTCACATTCAATACTGGTTTATTTTGAAAACAAAGAACTTACACACTGTGCAATAATAGCAATAATTTCACATCTAGATCCTTGTTGTTGAGTTCGGACGATTTCCCCCTCTTTTGTCATCATCAGCTTGTGGTCGCACACTTTCTATCACCGTGAGAACAACCAATACAGCCTACAAACACACTGTGAAAATGCCGAAAGGATTGGACAACATGTATAGATTCCATGGAATGAATATATTTGCATACGCTATAGTCCACCCTCCCTCTAATACCCATTTGAATGGAGACTGATCAAATAACAGTGGGGAAGTCGAATTACCATGTTCAGTTTCTTATGTGTGGAAAGGTGAAAAAAAAAAGTATTCATTTATTGACAATGAGTACATATACCGTATGTTTTCCGGAAAACGCAACCAGCTCAACTGCTTATAACTCATCTACAACAAGCCGTAGACATGCGATCGCTGACTTGTTGGAATGCTAAGAAGACCAGCTTTCAGAATTGATAAATACTTTGATTCCAAATCGTTCCGTTTAAACATTATGGGATGCGAAACGCGTGAAAAAATCACATGCTAAATGCTAACATATGAGGATTAACAAATTAAAAACACGTCGTTAATGATATTACATTGCATTCGAGAATTTTCTTCCAGTAAAATGTTAAATGTTTTGATATTTTTGGTATCTAAATGACAATTTCTATTTTTCTGTCAGTTTTTTACTGATGCCTTCTTGTTCAAATTTTTTACGAACCGCAAAATTGTACTTACATTCGGAGGTTTTTACTCCGGAAAATTTTACTTTCCAAGCAGAAATAACAAAACTTGAGTGTAAGTACTTGTAACCAGCTTTAATAGTTTGGAGCCTTTGCTCTATTGGCAACATCATTGTCAAATTTAAATGAATACATAGTTAAAAAAAATATTCAGCGAAAAGAAAGTCCTTGACTAAAACAATATCGTCGTCCTATTGGGAGTTTCCGCGCCAGGAGATTATTTGCGAAAATTTCCTTGGCACACTTCTCCACGGGTTGTGCCTGACGATGCATGCGTGTGCTTATATGCGAAAATCTTCATGCGGTTGTTTTTCCATACCCGAATATTTATTATAATATTTATAAAAATATATTTATTAAATATTTATGATAACTAACGATATTTTTTGATTTGTTAACCCCATATGTTTAACATGGGATTTTTTTCACACGTTTCACATCCCGTACACGGAAAGATTTGGAATCGAAATACTTATCAATTCTGAAAGCTTGACTTCTTAAAATTCCAACAAGGTCATCATGCCTACGCCTTGTTGCAGAGATGTTATTAGCAGTTGAGCCGGTTGCGTTTTCCGGGAAGCATACGGTATATCCATTGCTTTTGAAGGAAACAGAGAAACTGAATGTGATCATGTGTGTTGCACCTTGACGAGGAATTTTATTGTGGTCACTCACATTCCCATTACGCACCACTGACATGGCTAGTACTACTACTACTGGTACAATCACAATCATATAAAAAGGGATGGGCGAAAGAAAGTCTCTTTTAAGCTTTTTATTCTCTCCCCTTGACTCTCTGTAGTGCATATAGTATATTGTTCGAGTGAGTAAATATGTTGAACGTGTTCCCCTGTGAAACATGCCGACTTTCAATTTTTCATTCATTTATTGATGAGCAGTCGATAATAATGTGGAGACGGCTTGTCTACTAATTCTTTTCACTTGTCTTTTTCACTCAACTCCTTTTTTTTCCCCTACACTTCTCTCATCTTGCATTTATTTAAATTACTTATACTTTTTTTGCGTGCACGTACTAGTGAGAATAGCCACAAAAAATGTATATATTCCCCCCGCAGAATTCCCTAGATATATATGTGTATGTAGTTGGTTTGGTTATTTTCTCTTATGACTGTCTGTCTCCTTTTCAATGTAATAAGGAAATATAGGCATTATGAATGGTTGGAGAAACGAGGTAATATGGTCTAATAATTCAGATGGAAGTAAACAATAATAGTAATAATGATCGTGATAAAAAAAAAGTTTGACGACTTCTCAATTGATTCATCATACTTTTTTTTTGCTTTTCTCCCACTACTACCATTTACATTGTATGTATGTATATGATAAAACTCGTAATTTCTTTATTAGGTACGTGATTTTAGGGTGTGGATGGGAGAAAAAATCAATATTTTGACACTGAAAATTTCTTTATTTCCTTTGAATGAGGTTTCCCCAGTTTGCTACAGATTCTTCCTGAGAATTAAAGGTAGACGCACTGACCGGCTTTGAACATCCTTTAACCCACTATCATTTTCAATTCAACCCTGTACCCTGGGGTGTATGCGTGGCTACAGACATGTATTTACGTGTATGTACGAGGTCAAGAGAAAAGACATGTGGATTCGGGGTTTGTAAGGTTTTGACAAGTGTGAAATTGAACATGAGTCATGCATCTGCTTTCAAATTGCCTTGTTTTTTTTTTTTTAGAAATAACGAAAACAAAACATTACGAAAGGAGAATGGCATTAAGCTATTGCTGCTTTCTTTGAAGTCTTGACCTGTGTTAACAATTTTAAAGGGTGGGAAATCCAGTTGGGACCAATTGCATTATTTTAGGGCCAACACCAAGATTCATATATGTATATGATTAAAGCTCTATAATTTCGGTCACTGGCTAATGTACAGATATATCTGGATTCTCATTTTAAATGGGAATAATATGTTCCTTCTTGAAATTCAAACACAAAACGGAGACATTTTAAAATTAATTAATGTTTATAAACTACTCAATCGAAGTGTGTACATTCTTTTAAGCAGTCTTCCGGTACAGTGTTCGAGTATTCAAGTCACATTTGTGACAGAAAAGGAATAAACATCATTTGTTGGTTTTTTTATTCCTGAAAAAGCAGTGTCTCAAATAATTTTGCACAGGCTATTCTTTTGCCATATTGGCTTACAAGGTTTATACTTCTAATTACAAGTCACATCCTGTCATATGGACTGGAATGGTTATAGCAGTAATTTCCATAAAAGAAGCAAAAAAAAAACTTGGCTAAATTGTTTTTTTCTTTCCCTGTTTAATAAAAATGTACAACTTATACACGGGTTCAAAACATTTTGGGGTGTGGGTTCTTCCATTGATTTAAAATAATGCACTAGGTGCACTTTATTTATGTGTGTGTTTGTAATCAGAGATGAGAACTGTTTAAGTAGTGGCTTTTTATGGTTGGGAAATAAATGAGATTTTGAAAAAAATGCATTTTGCAAATGTACGGATTTGAAGGGAGCGGTTGTTTTTTGCAATTTTTGGGTAGACAAAGTGCATACGAAATGGTGGTGGTTGAGCACATTAAATAGGACAAGACCTAGAGAGAAAGAGAGACAGCAACTAAGGAAGAGAAATAGGAAGGACTAGAGGGACAGCGAGGGAAAAAGAGAGAGATAGAAAGAAAGAGAGAGAGAGAGAGAGAGAGAGGAAGAAATAAGGATGACAAAGTGGAAGTGCAGAAGGCAAAATGAAAGTCATTCGCAGTGAGTAAAAGTAGAGGTCAATAGCTTCACAAATTCCCTGAGCACACAATGTACACACAAAGGCGTAAAGTCACACGGAGTAATTATTTATTTCGGAAATTAACACTCAAATCTCTTGTTTAAAACCTCAACCACAAAGAAGAGATGGAGCATGATTTTGGCTTAAGAACTATTCACACTTACTTACTGACCCCCTGAGAATTTTTTGATGAGAGAGAGGGAAAGATGGTTCCCGAAGGTATCAAGGTTAACCCACAATATGACAGGGAGATTCACCTGCCACACTTTTCAAACAAGAGAATATAAACAAACACTTTTCCTCCCACATGTTGAGACCTCCTCATGTGGATACAAAATGCTTCGGGATTACCATACTAACACCAATTTTTTTTTCTTAAAATTTTTATTATTATTGTTTACCTCCAGATGAATTTTTAAGGTGGAGAGGACAGAAATGGTACGACAACTCCACACAAAAAGCGTCTCAGCTTCCTCAAATATTTTATTTCTTTTGTGAACATTTTTAATAGGATTTTTGACGGTGGGGGACTAAATTCTACACTTTCATATTTGTACTTTTTTTCCTAGTCCACATGACATTTCTGTTCTGTGTGGATAGTTACTCCATGGAAACAATTGGCCTTCTTTAACCTACGTGCAAAATTCCTTACCTTCACCTTTCAAGAGACACATATTTTGTGGAGATTTACACGTACATGTGTAAATGTACATTAGGTATACCACAGTCATAAGACATAATGTTTTTTTTCCTATTTACAAAAGGCCTCCTGCATACCAAGGCGTTGACATAAGTTGTCTGAGATTCTACGGAGATTATTTGCATGGAAATAGTTCCTTTTATTTATGCTTCACATTGTTTATATGAAAAGATTTTGTTACTATACAATCAATTTTGCTCCCTAATGCTTTGCCCATGTTTTACAGAATCCCATAGTGTTCACATAGGTAAATTCCAGCTCCTCTCTTTCCCAATGTATAGCTTCACAGTTCAGTACACGATGATATTTGGTTTTAGTATCGGCCATGTATGCTTAAATACTTGCGGCTAGACTTTTCGGGCCTTTGTAATCAGATCGTTGGCTTACTATGCAGAAGAATGTCAATTCCCACCTCAGCCCCAGTATTTGTCATTATATGGATTAAGCTCGAGGAAGACCCAGTGGTTGACGACACTCATTTAAGTAAACAATAGGAGCGTCTGAAAGCGGACAAATAATTAAAAAGTAATTACAGATTGAATCTTGAATTTTAACTGTAGAATTTAACAGTCGCGGGGTTAGAAGGGTATACAATAAATACATAGTTCTACCATTTTAATCCTTTCCTCTCGTGTCAAGCTATTAAGTGACATTTGTCTGGGTAAGCTCAAAATAAATTGGAAGCGAGGCTGACAGGGCAGGAGAAGAGAGTGAAGGAGAGACAAGAGAGTAATAGAAAGCAAGAGAGAAATAAAGTAATAATGAAAGGAAGAGAGAGATAAAGAAGAGTGAAAGAAAGACAGAAATCAAAACAGAATGAAAAAAGGGAGAAAGCAAATCAGAATGAAAGAAAGAGAGAAATAAATAAGAATGAAAGAAAGAGAGAAATAAAGAGAGACATCGTGTACGATGAGCAAAATAAAGGACGGAAAGGAAGAAGATAAATAAGGAAAAATGAAAAAGATTACAGGAAATTTGGTTCCGGGTCCAAATGCCAACCTTACGCCGGTACAAGACAACTATATATACATATAATATATATGTATGTGTACGATGTCATGCATAGCTAAAATGAGTGATTAAGGAGTCTTCCATCAGAAATGTTTACCAGGAGTAGTCAGACATAATTTGTAAAATAGTGTGTAGTTCGGCCGAATTTCCGTAACTGTACCTACGCATGCATGTACATATGTATGTAAATAGGAGCTACGGTGGTATTTCCAAATTTGTTCCTAATATGTATACATTTTAACCAATTCAAGACAATTTCCTTTCTACTCCTAACTTCATATGTGTATATGTATGGTTGCACATTGTCTCTACACGTATGTAATGTGTAAAATGCCGGTAGTAATAACATGTCAATCTAGGTATATGTATATCAATATATATTTTTAAATACCCATCCTCCTACTATGTATGGACACGAAGGGGTTGGATGATTCACTGAAAGAATTTTTTCTTTTAAATTTCGGGGGGTTTAACAATATTGTGTAGAGTAAGAGTACTATTTGCGTTCAACACACACGTCGCTTCATTCAACACATGTCCACGTGAGAAAAGCCGATATAATATTTAATGAACAAATATCACATTCTTGACCAGTAGTAGCAGCTTTATTTGTACAAAACCTGGGTAAAACAAGTCATCTGGACTCAGATGGGAGTCATTTGAATTTGGACCTCAGACCTCATCAATCTCCTCTGGATTGGGCCCACATCCAATTGGAAGCTATTACCTTTTCTGTGAGAAATAATCACACAAGTGTTGTGACATTTCAGTGATTTTTTTTTACGATTTTCGTCTATCGAATTGAAAATTTGTCTCGACTTTGGACCTTAGAAAAAAGTGTATATCGTCTTGCGCCTATTTTTGGATCTGGCAATACTATTTTCAGTACGGTGGAACCGTTACGAGCAGGTAAATACTTTTCAAACATTTTTTCAAAATAACATTGTTGTTTAAACTATACGTCTCAATTTAAAACTCTTTGACATTGAATTGCTTATGTGAGATATTATTATTCGAAAATTAGTAATTTGGATGTTATTTCTGGGTTAACTCAAAGCGGAAAAACAAGGGGACTGAAGGAGAAAGTTGAGATAGAAAAGTACAAAATAGGATGTGATAGGAATACAAGGAATGAGACAAACTTTTCCAGAAAAGTTTAGGAAACATTAAAGAGATGAAAAGAACGTGAATGGCAAAACTTTTCAAAGATGCAAGGCAGTGATAATAAAAACGGTAAACGGCAAATGCAGAAATGAACCCCAGATTGTGAAATTCCCATGTATGCATAGTCATTCAGAACCATTCACAAAACCGAGGAAGCAAAAAAAAACCTCCAGATAACTGAAAAAAAACTCGAGGGGGAAGGGAAAGATGATTGGCCAGCTTTTATTATTACGGCAAATTACTTGCTCCAGAGAATATGAACAAGGAAAAATAAAGGTAATATGGAAAAAGAAGCAACTTTCCCCATTTGTCTTACCTCTTTCTCCTCCTTGTCGCTCATTTCTCTTAGAAACTATACTCCTGGCAAGCCCAAATACAAAACGATGCATGCGGGGATACGAAAAACATTTTTTTACCCATAAATCCCCCTTGTAAAAAGTTTTTCCTTTGTCCTGACGCCCACACACGCTTTTATTCTTTAAAAAAACAGCCCCTTCTCTCTCCTTTCTCCTCTTAGTTTTCTTTCCTTTCTCCTTCAAACTCTATATTCGTACCTGCGTTCAACTGCACATAATGTGCATTACACGTACACTTACACCCCATATATTTTCAAGGGCCAAAGAATTCTATATTTCGTTGATTGCTAAAAAAAAAAGTGCATAGATGTTACGGTTCGCACATTTCTTTTGTTTGTTCTCCTCCAAATATTTTTTCCCCCATTTTGTTGGCAATTTTTCTTTGGATCTCAATCATCATTATTAAAGTTGGGGGCGAGAAAAAAAAGTGTAAGCGACCATAAAAAGACGGCTTCATCTCATGTACAAATATCTAAAACATATCGTACGTATCAGAAATATTATACTTTTACTGTTATAAGACAGTGCTATTCTATGTATGGTATAGGGATTTGCAAGATAGGGTAAAAAAAATGCAGACATTTTTCAATAATAAGGATCCTATTCCTGCTAATGATGATGGTATGGTTGTAATAATGCTAATAATAATAATGGTTATAATCATCATCATAATCACGGGGTTCAAGTGACTGTAGAATCTTCCCCTATTTACAGTCTGTGAGGGCCTTCGAGGGCGACCCGAGAGTATAGCCCATATCTGTATACGGCAATATGAGTTCAGGTCTCTAAAGCTTCAAGAAGTGTTAATATACTTTGTGTATTTTTTTTATATACATATATACGGAACATTTCTATTAAAGGCGAAAAAATGGATGCAAACATTTTGCTCCTTATTATATTTATTATATGAGTATGTGGATTTCATTACATTGTAGGATGTTACAGAAAGAAAAAAACAATACTGTGGGAAAGACTTTTCTTTTGGTCTTATGTATCTCGTACTGATTCCTGGGTCACTCAACCATGTATGAGAGGTTATGCTTTTACGTAGGTTATACGTAGCTCTGAAATTCACTAACCCTGAAAAATGTTATTATATCGCATTATAATTTTATGAGTGCTGGCAACAAAAAAAAAATGTATCTATACTGTACAAGTTCTTGCACAGTGTATGTAATACATGTATTCATAGTAGGATATTCAACAGAAGCAATCAATGCCCTATAGTTGAGGAAGCCGTTACGACAACCATTTGGGTACATAAGGAATTTTTTTTTTGCCTGGTATAATTACATAGCTATACTTTTTCAGATCCTCTCATCTCCTATTTTCTTTCCTCATAAGTATATATACGGGAATAATAAGCATCCGTATTGGTTTTTTTGTGTAGGTGAGGAATTTACAGAAAAACCTACTTTTTCTCCTTCCAAACTCTCAAATAATTATTTATTCTGATATTTTCCCTAAACAAAATTTTTTCTATAGCTCCATTCCACCATCTGGGACGTCCAACCTCCAAAAATGGGTAAAACATGTTCATTCAAAAGGATTTATAAAAAAAAATATACAATTGTCGTGAAATTTTGGAGGATCAAGAGTTATTAACAGCGATCACGTGCCCAAGAGGAATGTGCTTTTGAGACGTGACTCAAATATATAAATGGCTTTAAACCCAATGTAAAGTATCATTCAAAGGATTTGGAAAGGAATATGAAAGTGTTCCTGTCCAGAAACTGGATGGTGGTCATTTATTTTACATGAATTGCTCAGAAATATTTTTTTTTAATAAAAAATGGGATATAATAATAAATCCCCGAGTTTGAAAATAGTTTTGAAATGAGAAAAAAAAAGTATTGTATATTTAAAAATATGCTATCCGGAAGAACCAATATCCTGTATGCACAATAGAAAAACAGTTTCGTCCCATTTTACTCTTTATCACCGTCTTCATTGGGCAAAAACAGAACGGAGAATATCTGGTTACATCATCCCGACACACTTTTCTTTTGAGGTAGTAGACAGCATGGACTAAAGAAAAACATTTCTTGTGGGTACCGATATTTGTACAGACATTTATATACATTTTTTTAAGGTAAAAAAAGATACATTCTATACAGGAATCTATCTCTTCAAGGAGTGCCTCCAACCCCTTTCGTATTCATGAAATGTACATACGGGGGAGCATGTTTCATAAAAAAGCAATTCACAGCCAAAAGTAATGAAAATTCATGGAATGAGCTCTCCACAAAAGATATAGAGGTAATATGTATGTGATGCATGAATCACTTATCAAGTACACACAAGAGACAATTTTGTGCGAATACACCAACAATCTAGGAGTTCCCTGTATATAGAAGTATAACGGGGGGGGGGAAGCAGGAACAACAGCGATATATAAAGATTTTACGGGCTCACCAATATATACTTACGAGAATTAATTCAGGTCGTACCTGCACACATGGCACGTTGACAGGTGTGAACGGTATAACCACATACATAAATACACACATGCATCACCTAATAGTGGGAACTTGAACCCCCCAAAAAAAGTCTTGAAGTTACATGATCAACACATATACAGCAGGGGAGCAGACAGTCACTAAGCTTTTTTTTTTTTGGTCTTTGGTTCCTGCATGTGCAATGAGATGGAAATGAAATTGATGCTAATTTAAATCATTACTACTCCTAATAAACTTTTTTTTTTCTTCCCTTGCCTTCCTCCAACCCTTCTACGTAAATCTGTAGAACGTCTGTGAATGAGAGGGAGAGACACAGAAAGGGGAGCGAGAGGAAGAGAGGAAGAAAAAAGCTAAATAAATACGAGAAATATCCTAATACATATGTTAGTACACACAAAGTGTCTAATATGCTCCTGAATAGTTTCAGCATAAATGAATGGTTTTTACACTATGGCCACTCACAGAGTTCATCAGCAGAGTCTTTAACGGATTCTTAAATGACCGATTTTGCTTCCTCCTTGCTCCTTCTCCATATACATATCTCTTGTCTTCAGTCCAGATCAGAAGGAAAGAGAGTGAGAGAGAGATAGAGACAGAAACAAGAGGAAAATTACATTTTTCTCATATATACTTTTACTTCTAGAGTGTCAGCTGATCCGACCGTGCCGACATTGTCAATAAAACCGTGATTCACCCCAAAATCAACCCACAGGAAGTTTACGGATACGATTGTCAGTGAAATTAGGAGGGAAGCATTTTGGATCCGAATGTGAATATCCTTTATTTGGAAGAAATTAAACACACATTTGTAATCGTGGAACTCCCAAGAATTTAAAGAAGTGTTGAGTTAAACCAGTGATAAAACACATTACAGAAGGAAAGAGAGACCCCCGAGGAAAAAAAGTGTGTGGGAGTGTGTGAAAGTAGTAATTCGAAGCGCAAAAAAATATAAATTGAAGACCTATAGCAAAATGAAATTGCCCTTCATTCTTTTCCTCAGCCTGTGCGTGCTAAACGGCTGTAGGAGTTCGTCGGCGAGCCAGGGAAATCCAAGGAATGGAACGGGTCTTCCGTCAAAGTCAACATCCGTCCAAGGAGGAAGGGGAAAGACGGATGAGAACAAGGGATTGAGTCCCAGTGAGCCATCAGTCAATTCCCCGACCGTGAAACTGGAGGTTCCGTCCAGGAGTAATTTTAATGGTGGCATCCCAAGGAGTAGCTCTCCCAGGAAAGCAAAATCAGGTAAGACGGGAATACCGTGAAGAAAAATGCACATGTCCAGTAGGACCAAAAATTTTGTGGTTTTTTACACCCCCCCTCTCCCTCTCCCCCCAAAAGTATACCTATTCTTAAATCTAGATATAAAAGTGGTAATGACACCGATCAATTTCTCAAGTTTATCTCACCCGCCTTATTTCACAAGTTCCTTCTTTTGACACGAATGTATTAGGCTTAAAGGATGAACATCGCTACAACAGTGAATCCTACAAGGACAAGCAGGACGACCAGGAGGTGTCCGAGACGAAGGAAGGGAAAAGTGTTTACTATTACTATTACCCCGCCACGATGACAGGGAATACAAATGGGAAGTCCTTGTCAAACAAGGACACTCAAGCGGAAGAAGATCAACCCATCCCATCCTACAACTTTCCCCAGCAGCCGGACACGAGCTACCAGGCCCCAGATAGTAACAGTTACAGCTTCCCCAATCCTCCAGCACCTAGTACAAGTCCCCAGTTTAGCTTTGATTCCCAGTCCCAACAGCCCCAGGATTCTTTTTCCGGTTATAATACTCCACCCCAAGGAGGATACCCATCCCCACCATCCCCTCAATATGGCTACCCCGCACCCGCACCTCCCCCTCCATCTCCTTCCTACGGATACCCCGCGGCTCCCGTCCCAATGTCTGGCTATGGAGGCTACCCAGCACCATCATCTACCCCTTCCCCTCAGTATGGAGCCCCGGACACCAGCACCACTGCGCCCTCTGGCTACGGAGGATATTCGCAACCCCCTCCAGCATCCGGGTATTCTGGGGGATATCCGTCTCCACCAAGTCCCCCGGCACCTGAACCAAGCTATGGCTACCCTTCTAATCCTGAACCCAGTTATGGCCCCCCTCCCGCCCCTCCATCTGGATATCCCAACCCACCTCCTCCCACTTATGGACCACCACCCTCACCGCCAGCTCCAACTTATGGTCCACCCCCTGCATCCGGATATGGCCCTCCACCCTCACCACCCGCACCATCTTATGGTCCACCACCAGTCCCTATGTCCGGATATGGTTCGCCACCCGCCCCAATGTCTGGATATGGCCCGCCACCCGCCCCAATATCCGGATATGGCCCATCTCCTGCCCCAGCTTCCGGGTATGGCCCTCCACCCTCACCGCCCCCGTCCACTTATGGCCCACCGCCTGCCCCTGTGTCTGGATACGGCTCTCCACCTTCTCCAGCTCCTCCATCTGG
>JAQGBT010004705.1:0-15912 GCA_034698585.1 Disparrhopalites patrizii
AAAAAAATAACAATGTGGAATTTGTTTTATAGGGACATTGGAATTGGATATTTTTCATATTCCTGGCTTTGGGACCTTTTCATGGAATGAGTCGAAGACTCCTACGTTTGGCGAGATCAGGATTTGTTGAGTTTTGAGTGTTGTATTGATTCCGTGGTTATGGATATTTATACGAGGCTATCCATTCAGCAATTGCGACTATTGTAAGTTAGCTTTTCCATGTGTAGGTTGATATCAGGAAGGAAACAGTTTTGTTTTGACAATGATATCGATTATCGATGTTCTGTTCCCGGCAGGCAAGTGTGCTGGAATTATGTAATTGAATTGATATTTTGACTTCATAGAAATTCAAGGTCTCCCCTGCACGTTTCCAGTGTGCGATGCATTCATCAGACGGATAAATTGTGGCATTTACTCAGAGTTGTGGGGCCCTGGAACAAACCGGCTCCGAAGGACCATGAACTGGATGCTCAAGTTGATGAAAAAGCCCCTAAAAAGCCTGTTGTAATTCCCACCAGAATTGAGCGGAGTCCGACTGATGTTCTTAAGGTATACTTTTAATATTATTCAAAACATCAATCGTTGAAACTATTCTTTTTGTACTCACAATCACAATATGAATTGGTCATTGGCAGGCTCTGTCTGGAACAGTTAGCAGGGATTACACTGCTGCTCACTACAAATTTCATGATGATCCGTTCTTGATCCCTAGTAACAATGCTCTAAAAAGGATGTATGCTTTGTCGAAAGATTCGGGAAAAAAATCGGCCAAATGGATTCGTCAGGAGCATCCGGAGCTTTTCTATCACATAAATTCTGAGCCTCCAGTTATGGTAAGCCAGATGAAAGCGTGTAATAATAATTTTTGGTGGAATTGCACCACTTAATAGACTGTGGTGCATGTGAGCATAATACGGTGGATAATGTTTAATGTGTTCAGGCATATTTACCAAATCCTACGTTGGCCAATGCTTCCGAAATGACAGAGGATACAATTCAGTCATTTATTAATCTTGGGCTACTGTCTGATGCTATCGAGTCTTACCGGGCTTTGAAAAGCCAATCAGGTAGCTTAATTTGTGCTAACAATGAATTTCATATTTATACGTTATATTAACGGTAATGACTAGAAATTTACAAATCAATATTTATGCTAGAGTAATGTACATATTATACTTAACCTCACTTTTGTAATACCTAATATTGGGGAATAAAAAGATTTTCGTGTATGGTTTTTGCAGAGGTGAGCCGTAAAACGAAACAGAATCTGCTTGAAATGACTGCATTTTACAACGAAATAAATCCTTCAGATGATGATCTTTTGGAAGAAAAATGGTTTGAAAGGGGTTATTCCGAAACACCTGCAAATACTTGGAAGATGTGTGTGCATTTTTGTAAACATATCGTATATAAAATCAAATGCTATTACGTACAGAACACCTCAGTATATAAACGTTATATGTTACTTTTGTGTGAATTTTAAAGGAATGGCATAGCAGAGGAACTTTTTCATGATTTAAACCCTCCGGATTCCAGATGCTATTCAGCCATCATAAGAGGAACTGCTAAATATGGAAACGTGAGGGACATTTCGTATAAATGTGTATTTTCTTTATCCTTACAAAAAGAATTCATCATGGAATAATTTACGAAAAACTTGATTTAAAAAAAATTGTTTCTCAAAGGCTGACCGAGCAATGAAACTGTTCAAGGAGGCCAGATCACATGACATTAAACTAAGCACACCCACCTACAACGCTGTTATTGGTATTATTAACTCCGTCGTACAAGCAATGGAACTACGGCTGGAACGGCTCCAGGTATACCTTTGATAAAAATTAACGCCCGGGTTTTGTATAAGTATTACGGATTACAGGTATCAATCAGTTTAGCTTCCCTACACTGTTGCAGGAAATACTAAAGGAAATGAATGACGAAGGATTACAACCTGACTCTGGTACGCTGTATGAAAGCTTGCAGTGCGCCGCTTATTGTGGAAACCTAAAAGTTGGCAAAGATATGCAGCGTCAATTGTTGGCAGAATTTAAAAATATTGGAATAGAACCTACGTTATCTTGTTATGACATAATTCTAGCCTCCTTTTGCAGAACGAGTAAGTACGAACGATGAAATCAGTTTACAATACTGTAGGTACTTTGCCAACACGGTTGACAATGCTCTTCTAATTTTTTATGTAGATGGACCTAAAAGCACAATTCTAGTAGATATTATGGATCAGCTGGAGGGTAAAGAATTGTATATCCAGCACCGTAGTGATACTAATTTCTTTAAGCGTGCAATGGAGGTTTGTGCTCAACACTTACACGATGTGGAACTTGCCAATCGAGTGCACCAACTGTTGTTGACAGGAAGAAACTATGATTTAATTGGCAGTGGGCAAAAGGAATCAGCGTATTAGTAAGATTATTAAAACGTGATTTAATATGACCTAATATGTATTGTGGATTCATTGTTTAACTAGATGTTGTCTAATTTGTTTTACAGTCGGGCAATGTTTAAGTTGCATATACATTCGTCGCTTCTACACGATTTTTTTGAAATTTACGACAAATTAGTACCAAATATATATGTTCCAGAAATGTCCGTAATGCTGGTAATCAAGAATCTTCACATTAAGAACGCTAATATTACTGGCGGAATGTAACAGTAAATGAGTAATTCTTGTTTGTGTCATACAGGAAATCCTAAATGTGGTTAAGCTTAATAGTGCCACCCAATACATCCCACGTTTGTTTTCCGATATGTTAGCTTTTGATTCGTTTGCACGTGAGGAGCCTCTATCTTTGATAATAGAAATAATAAATGATAACTACCCACTACAAGATGGTGACGAAAATATAAAGTTGGCCACAACTTTTGGCGACATCGCGTGGAAGACTTTTGTAATGCTGGAGACACAAACTACAGATCCAAACAGTTCTTCTTACATATACTGGAATGGGAAAATGTTGGGAAATGTTCTTAGCATTCTGGTGAAAGCCGAACGTCTGGAACAAGCTGATGAAATCATGAAGAAATTACTGAGACCACAAGAAAAGATTATCGGTGTGATTTCTTTAGGAAATCTAAGGATCTACTTGGAGAGTCATTTAAAATCCAATAATGGAGTCATGTGTTTGGTACGTTTTTTCAATTATCATTGCACGTTTGCACCATCAAAAATCATAGATGAAGTCTGCATACAAACTCACACGTTCGGTAAAGTTAAAAAAGATGTCAAGGTATACTAATACTCGCATACTGCGTGCGCACAGTTAATTTACCAACTTTCTGCCATTTCTATAGGCTTGTGCTCAGTATGCAAATGAAGCTGGATACGCAGAAGTCAATGAAATCGCCGAAGAGATTTTGCAAAAAGTCACACTAGATTCGGTGCAGACTGCCAAGCTGAAGAATATTGTCGGATTTGACCAACCAAAATCAGCAAATGTAAAAAGTGGATAAAAAATGAATATTTCGATTTGCAGATTCGTTATTTGTGAAACCTTAAGGTAATGTAGTACCTCGTTAATAAATTTTTGTACGACTAAACTATTAAAGACCAGCATTTGTTTCAACATATTTGATTTAAGGACGGAGAGTACTTTTCGTAATGTGGTTTAGAATTTCCTCCTTAAAACTTCCAATATAAAATATAGCAATCAATGACATAAAAAATATGTAATAAACAATATGTGTACGGATTTATAGCTGAAATTACAATGCTTGTCTAGTTGCTCCGTGCTGCCTCTGCAATAAGTCAGTATTCGTTTTGTGAAAGTGTTGGTCATGAATTTAAAGCGTCAACTGTAGCTGCATTTACAAGTGCATAAAAATTATGTGAGTAAAATTGACCGTTGTCTCATCCCTGCGTGTTTAAATGTATGTATAAGGAACACTAACTGTAATATACATCGGGGTGGGATGAGCACAGTGTTCCCAGTACGGGCAATATTATTTTCCTTGGGGGGGTGGGGTACTGTGAGACATAAAGCATGTGTTATACGTACATACCTATATAGGTATGTACGTATAGGTATGCGCAAGCATATGCCAACTGCGCTTGTGTATAGCTATATAACATGCATATATATTTTGCCAAAATCTTAGTTCTGTCTGTTGATTGCTGCGCATTAAAAAATATCATCGCGGTTATTGCTCCACAGCAGCGATTACTTATCTCCAGGTATACCTACAGCTATACCTAGTAAATAAAATACTGCAAATGTTATACATGTAGCTTTTAATGAAGGTTGGTTAAGGGCAAGAGGTAGTAGTCAGTAGTCACTACGAACATTTCCTTCACATATATACCTAAAACCTAGGTATATGATATACAGGTACGCATGCCACTCTATCGTTTTTTTCGGGGGTGAATTGAAACACGTTTGCAAACCTATGTTGCATCCATTAGTCCGAGTGCAATACATCCCTATGCTTTCCGTATAAACCTGGTCTGGCTTATGCAAGCACATATTTGTTACCTTTTGTTCGCAACAATATGTCATTTGATAAATAACTTTTTGCCTTTGGAATGGAATTACGTTGTAAATGCTTATTTTAGAAAGGACTTCGTTGCGTCTTAGAATTTCCTGTTGACATACAGTATAGGATTATAGACAAACTGAAGTTAAAACGCAACGGAAAGGTTTTTCGTGACTGCGGAAACCTTACCTGTATACAATTATGTATATATAGAATTACATACATACATACATGGGCTTGGGGTGCACGGAGGGAGCAGTCCTTCTATCGTATCTCAACTTTTATTAAATATGTAAAAGCTGACTGTCATTCGTGCGGAGTTCGGAGAAATTGCCGAAATTTCCCTCAACCTTTCTCCCTCTCTCTCTCTATTTGTTGTTGACATATAGGCTCATATTATTCCTCAGGTATGGCAATCCCGTGGACAAACAAAAATACGGGCCACACCGAAGTTTTCGGAGTGAACGGTACACAGAAAGTGTATACGTGGTAGGACCTTAAGCAAGCACAAGCGGTGATAAAAGAACGTTCGGCAATGGTCGATAAATTGTTCAAGAATTACCGTAACCTCTAATAGGCTCCGTGAATTTAGTTCACTTGGCTTACTCCTCGAGTTTTGGATGGAAATGAACTGTTTGCAAACCCCCGAAAAACGGACCTATTCATTTGAGCGACTACTCTCCTCCTTGCATATGTTAAGAGTGCTTTCCTCAAGAAATGTTCCATTCCATTTGTTGCCAGTGCCCATAAAGGCCATAAAGCGTTGAGTCAGCCATATTCACCTTGACGAATCGGCTCATCAATTTTGCTGATTTTCCTTCCACATTGTTTCACAACGGAGCAGTTACTTGCCTCATATTCTCCAGGCTTACGGCAATACTAAAAAAAATAAGTAGGGGAAAAATATCACGTTGATATTATTTGAATAAATATCAGCAACCTGAACTATAATAAACTGTGCAATGATCCATATTTCCTTCTAGGGCTTATCATGGTGTCTAAAATTTGAAAGCACAACTACTGGTTAAGAGTAAAGTAAGGAAGTATCGCAAATTAAACAAAAAAAAAGCTTCATATACAATTAGATTTCGTGGCAAGCCCACAAGGGCTAGACAAACACCAAGGCCTGGTGAAAGTTCGATTGTTTCCAATCCCTTCAAAGGTTAATTTTTACACATTTTTCAAACAAAACAACCCCATTTAGTTTCTTATATTTGGTACGCTGTAGGCCGTACAATATTATAGGTTTACGTGCATGTCCTTATAACATTGGTTTGAGGGAAATTTGGGAATGCGTTTTTTTTTGGAAAAGTGCTCTAGTATTAGTAAATGTGACTTTTGATGTTGATATTGTCTTCGTGAGTATCTATTTTTGCTCCGTCTCATTCTGTTGTGCTTATACTATAGAGGTTGTTCCTCCAACAATTTGGATCTTATAGTCTCGTCTATTTTGGCAGTGCATGCGGTGTCTCCGGAAAATGCTTGCTCTCAGTGAGAATGTTTTCGTGCAGCAAAAACAAGCTCCAGGCATAATGCCTAGGAAGCTTCGTACAGATTGCAATAAATAAGAATGGTAATGTCAGAACTAGTGTGATCTTTAATCGGTGTAGTAAATACAGTAAAGCACATTCACCATCACGATTATTTAATCAAAGTTGCATGCTCACACTTCCTGTACATGCACAGTACTTATATTTTCCTGGAATGTCTATCTTTCTCTGACTTTCTCTCTCTTTCTCTGACTTTCTTTCTCTCTCTCTCTCTCTCTCTCTCTTTCTCTCGCGCTCATTTTTTATTTGACTCCAAATGGTGGATAATATATAAAAATGTACAAAAAATTGGTGTTGTGTGCACACAGGATTTTGAGTTATGTCTTCTGGTGGGAAAGAGAATCAGAATAACTACCTCCGCCCGAATAAAGATAAAGATGGTGATGGTGACAATCTCTCCATTGACATTGAAGAAGAACTAGCAAGATTAGAATTAGAGACACTGAATGATTTGGTGGAATCTGGCGGTGCTGGAAGGGAGGATATAAGTCCGAAGAAAACTAAAACTAGAAGGAAAAGTGTCATTAGTGTAGCCAACAGCAAGATTTTGAATAGTTTGAAAAAGGAGGAAGTGGTTGATTTTGAAAGTGCTATCCTAAACTCTGGGGTGAAAGGAGGAGGAGGAGGGAAGAAAGGTGTTCCAGTGACGACGAATAAAAACAATAAAGTAGATCCAAGTGGTGCTCCCAACGAGCTTGAGAGTCCTCCATCTCTCCAAGCGGGGATCTCCGACAGTGGGATTTCCTCAGCGGATACAGAAACATCTCTGAAAGCATTTCTCCTAGAACCAGCTAATCTAGTGTATGGATCTGTGTACCATGGAGAATTAAAAGCCTTAGCAATGGACAAGAAGAAAGGAGGTAAATCATATGCCAATGGCTCCGTTGCCCCAGACCCTTCAGGATCTCGACGGATACACTCTGACGCTGCATTACCCGGTTCGGATATTTTTCCAAAAAACAAAAGAAACAAAAACGTTTTTAACTTTGCTTCTTTTTAACAATTGTTTTTTGTTTTTGCGCAGAAACATTTTTTAAAATTTTCTTTCAAATTTATATTGAATTCGCCGTGTATTAAATGTTATATGCATATTATTTTAATGATGCTTCTCAAACTTGTTCCATGATGTTTCCGTTTCATTTTTCTATTTGTTGCTTTGTCTTCTGAAAAACCTCCCCTCCCCCTACTATCAGCTTAACGAGTTTATCCGCCCTATCGCTGTTGAACTCCCCCTCCCTGTGTGTAAACCTGCTTAAGTTAATTTTCTCGTACGATCGTCGTTGTCTTCCAAAACAAAAGAAAACATTTTTTGACATTTTTTAAACATCCTCAAAAGAAAATAAATAAAAATCTACAGCAACATGCTTTCAATGCTTGCCGGTGCTTTAGGGACTTTGGTTGACACAACTATCCATCGCTCAGATCTCATCACGGCTGTGGAGCAAAATAAATTGGACAAAGTTCGACGGGTTTTAGCTTCAGGAGTGGATCCCAATGCCGTTTGCGACACTTCGGGTCGATGGGTGAGGATAGATGTATTATTAATGATAGTACTAGTAACAATTATCACGGTTCCGTTTGTCCTTGACAAAAAAAAAGTAGGATAAAGTAAATAATTTAGTGTGTGCTATCCCATAGCACGCATTGTCCTAAAAACCTAAACCAATTTCTTTTAATTACTCTCTATGTAAATACTTTGTATACCATGAAGTACTGAACTTTTTATGCATACTTGTTGTGTATATGTTTTATTATTCAGATAATAAATGTATGTTTATCCTTTGTTTTCAGCCCATCCACATAGCGGCACTCTTGGGACACAGCGCAATAGTAATACCCGCTTTTTTTATTCATATACAATTGTATTACTTCATCGTACCAAATATTTTGCTATTTCTTGCAACATGGTTATATAATGATTGCTAAAGCACTAGGAGTAAATTAGCTGCTAATACACCCAAAGAAATTATAAATGTTTGCTTGCTTAACAGGCCGCATTGTTGCTGGACTGTGGTGCTCAAAAGGATCAACCGGATACCAAGTAAGATGAATTATAACGTTTTGATATTAACTATTTACCTTTGCTTCGCATTAGAAATCCACAAATGCGACTGATTACTTATAAAAGGATCTATTTACCCTATAATTGGATGAACTTGTAATAATATTTTAATACTTTTACAGCTTGGAACGGGCACCTCTCCTGTATGCGGCAGCCTCAAGTATTGAAACTGTTCAGGTCCTTCTACACTACAGGGCTGATATTAATTCTAGAAACAAATTTGGGGCCAATGCTTTGCATTACGCCGCAGGGGCAGGTAATACATACTATAACTTAAATGCTTTTCACCGATTGTTTGATACTTTTCGTATTCTTCGACAGCTTTATTATAATCTTGTAATAAATGTCTTTCATGTACAATTAATGTTCTCACAGGGCAAGGGGACTGCTGTAAGCTCCTAGCATCTGCGGGCTGCGATGTTAACTCTAAGGGTATATATATGGACTTACTTTATTTGGTCCTTCATTATTACCATTTTTAGTAAATTAGAACATCAAATTAACTAATATAATTGCTTATTTTCCATTTTTATTGACCTTGTACATCCTGCACGGAAACTACGACAGACCGCCAAAAAATGACTCCATTACATATGGCAGCGAGAGTGGATGACCTTTGGAGCATCGAGGTATGTGACTTTTCTTCTAGTTTACTTCATCATACCACGTAGTTTATTTCTACTCATACGGTTGTTAAGGCTCAAGCTTTAAACTAGGTTAGATATATAATTATGACATTCAGGATAAGCAGCAATGTCAACGATAATAAATGCTTCATTCACGGATCCTTTTAATTCTGTGGAAGCATCAAATTAAAGACTCTTTACTGCATTAGCGCAAGATTGGTAGTGTGCAAACATTTATAGAAATGAATGTGATTAATGGCCGAGACAAAGGATTGAGGGCACCTTTCCTGTTGTTGATACTATGCAACCATCACAAAATTGATTGGGATGAACGCGACTTGGATTAATGTACAAGTCTCCACTAATCCACTGCAGTTATTACATACAATATTTACAAAAAGCACCAATAAATGAGTTGAGTCCCACAAGTTTGTCATGGAAGACAACCTTGTACAAGTAATTTTGGTCATTGCGAGTCAGGCACTTAGTCTGATGGTCACATAAATAAAACGAAACGTACTTGGAGGGGATTAAATGCGAGGCACTGCTGCCCTTGCATATATCATTAATACCACTTACGCAGTTTGCATTTGCAGTATACACACATATATAAGCAGCTTGGTCACTTCCCCAACAATATGAAATGTTACGACAATTCTTCTCGAATTACGTGTCCTCATTGAAAAAGCAGTATAATTTGACATTAAATAGACAGGTTTTCTCCTCACTTGAGCCAAATGAATCATTATAGAGAGGGAGAGACGGTCCCAGATGTGTGAGACGTTATTGAATGAGAACTTCAAATGGAGAAAGCGAAGGCCGGTGGTGAAAGCAATTGTTGTTCGTGGCAGTTCTCTCAGGTATGCTGCCATTACATGGAAAAGAAAAACATTCGCAATGACAGCCATTTGCTCGTAGCTATACTGTATGGATTTTGCCCCTCAAAAAAGTACCCAAAAAGAATGAAAGCCATAGGTGGGTGAAGTATGTAAGTGAGGAATAATTTACGATGAGCTTGTATTGATTTTTGCGTGAAAGGTAAAGTGGTCCACTATTACGAGCTTTAATTTTACAAGATGAAGAATGGTCGTGTTCGGCCAAAATCCTATATTTTACTACTACCACGTCAAGAGGAAGGAAATCCTCTGCATTCTTTCAGTCACGCCATTCTACTTGAGTATACAGGGGCCATTCTTTTTTTTTCGGGGGTAAGATACCTTACATGCACGCACTCAGGAGCCTAAAAAGAACATTCGTCACTTTTGGGAAAAATTCATAGCAGGAAGACGTTTATACAAGTTGGAGCAACTTGCCCCTCCAGAATAACTCCTTTTATTCGTTGAATGATCCAGGGAATTGATGGTTTTGTACACTCTCAGAGTGCAACCCAATTTTTGGGGTGGTGCTCTTAAACCTTTAGTGAAAGTACGGGAAGAAAGCAATAAGAATTTCCCCGTATGTATATGTATGTATTTTGCATGTACATCACTTTTGTATAGTCATTACCTTAGTAAACTACATTCCTTAATGATAATTTGAGTTTTGGCCAAATAAATATTTACTTGTACCCATCATTATCCTCCATCCAGGAGGTAAATAATTCTGGCGCCCTAACAGGATTCTTTATTCCTCTAAAAGTATTTTTCGCAGACATTGTGTTGCTCACATTTTGTTGTGACTTTACTTATTTGCGAAAGACGTACTGTGCTTTCACTACTTTCTCTATGCTAGGTAGCAAGGATACAAGGAATGCAAGTTTCTTTGTGGGTGATATTGTCTCTTCATCTATATACGTATGGGTCTCTTTGAATTGCGGTCACATTTGATGTACATGCAGAGACATTAGCTTGTTTATGTATTCATTTTGTTATATACATCACATGAAACGGCTACTGCGTATGTACATCACTCATTACCACAGAATGGCACCAGCTGAAATTGACTAATCGTAAGAAATGTTTTGCCAACTGCCCGCTTTTAAAGGGCATGCGAGAATATTTTTTTTTTGTGATGTAACGTCTGATCTATTTTCACCATGGTATTTCACAGTACGTCAATTTATGTCAAGGCGATTCATTTTCTCCTATTCACCTAATGGCCGTGAAATCAGTCACGAGGCGATATAGTATTTATTTATGCATATAGAAAATAAATAACTCTCGTAACGTTGAACTAAACTATAAACCAAAAACTAAATCGGGCTTGTTTACGCAATTTGTTCCAGGTATTGCTCGAGTATGGCGCAGATATCCATGCAAAAGATTGGTAAATATTTCATTACTGTATAGTTTATCTTAATTCGAAGGATAATAAAAAATATGTATATTACGATGGAAAAATCTCTCGAACTTTCTCGACTTTTTTTTTTTTTACATTCTTACACTTTGTGTACAGTTTTGGGAAGACTGCTCTCCACCACGCGGCGGAAACATGTGAAGGAATGGAGTCCGATTATGGGAAAATGGGAGCCACTTTCCGTAAATTGATTTCTGCGGGAATCACCGTCAATGCAACGGATAACGATGGGAAGACTGCCCTTTATTATGCAATTCAGGTTCGAATTATTTTCTCTTTTTCCTCAAAACGAAATCCCATACGAAAATAAGCCCGTCTCGCTGTCTCCAAGGTCCGTGTTTTACCTTGCATATTTGTATCATTAGCACCTCTATTACATATTTCTACTGGGTAATAATTTATTTTGCCATGCACACTGCTAAAACATTTACTGAAGGCTGAAGAATCCTTTGGCATTTCTGATTGGATTTTTTCCATTATATCCCGAAATTGTTTGTGTACCTCCGTTCTTGTATCCTTTCATTTGTAAAAAAAAATCAATGAGGATCCTGATAAAGTAAACAGATGATTGCATGCAAACAAAGTCAGGATATTTACCATTGTATGGCCATTTCCTGCTACTAAGAGCTAATGACCTTAATTATTTAAGGAGTTTGGCTTGTGGCAATAAATATATGTAACAACTATCGGTATTGATTTGATGCTACCAGACTGGCTCTCCGGATGCCGTGACTATTCTAATGGAGCTTGGAGCAGAATTGAATGATGGTGTGAGTTTACTGGCAATGAGCAAGAAATTCCCGGCTTTGATCCGACCTTTCCTGGACAAATGCGTCTCCTCCAACATTGACACTTGTGATCCGGAGTCCAAACATTTTTATATCCAATTTGATTACACTTGCCTCACCTTTTACCCTAAGGACATCCCCAATGACAAGCTCCTTAGTATTCAACATCGGGAGGAGACGGAATCCGTCCTACAAGAAACGGGTGTACTCCATGGTTTAACACGTTGCAAGGACACCAGTATTCTAAGTCATCCCGTCTGTGAAAGTCTGTTGAGGCTCAAGTGGAAGAAAGTCAAGTGGTATTTGTACCTTGATATGCTTTTATTTGCCGTCTTCCTGGCATTCTTGACGGCAGTCATTTTCATGGAATATGAGAGCGATAACCCCGCGGGGGATGAGCTGGAGGGTAACTCGACAATGATTTCGGACGGAGCTGCCACACCGACAGCCGAAGGAATCACAACGGAAACCCTGGCACAGTCTCATAGGTCTAGTTATTGTATGGATAGTACAAGGAATATCGTCGTGTGGTCCATTCTCTGGGTCCTCACGGCTTGTCTGGGCATTCGAGAAATGATTCAACTTGTCCAGGCCCCCCTTCACTATGTTGTCCAGGTACAATGTTCTTATTATTATCATTCCAAAAAATTTGAACGTCATCAGAAATAACAGAGCTTCCACTCTTTGCTATGTCCAGAGCGTAGAAAAAATGAAAGAAGTAACAAAATATTTATGTTACCTTCTATTTCCTATTGTAATGCCCTTTTTCTTCTGATTAGATTGAAAATATGTTAGAACTTGTTCTGGTGACATCCGTGGGATTACTTTCACTAGCCGAATGCGGCGTACAAAGCTTTGTTGACGCTAGGGACCATTTTGCAGCAGTTTGCCTAATCGTGGGGTGGACTATTCAGGTATGTCAATTTTCGAAAGAAATTCAACCTTGTAGAAACATACGTCCATCGTTTTTCAAAGTAAACACGTAATTTTCAGTAATCAATACATAAATACATTTATCTATTGATGTGTACATTACATTTATGCGTGTATACATTTGTAAGTATTTTCTACAAAAAATTCTCAAGGTACATAATAAGAGGGAAACGTTGAGAGAAATATAGAATTTAGATATATCGAGGGTGAAGTACATCATTCGATAATTTCCATACGCGGCCTTTTAATGCATATAATGATCAAATCCGCACAATTCGACAATGTGCAAATTTTCGGTTCAACGTTTTCCGAAGGCGCAGAAAAAATTTTGATCTGTAAGAAAAATGTCATTCTGATTTGACGTAGATTGGCTAAAGGCGACTTCTTCGCGCCAAGTTAAAAAAATCTTTGATTTGTGCCGTGAAATTTCACGACTTCAACGTCGCGAAATTTCCTGACTTCAAAGCCACGGAATTTTGTGATACAAATCACAGATTTGTAAACTTGGCAAGAAAAAAAATCGACATAATTTACCTATTCTTGATCGGGTCTCAGTAAGAGAAAATTATTACATTATTGATTGTTGGAGAGAACGAAGACATTTTTCCATTCGTTCTGTCCGCCAACCGGTAACCGATTCCTTGTGTCCAAAATCTTGACAATTAGAAACAATTTTTTTCAAGAAAAATATTTTTTTTCTGTATTCAATAAAAATGATCCGAAACCTTTTGGATTGAATCAGCCATTCGTAGTAGCAGTCGACTGTTGATTCAGTGGGTTTCAAACGAATTTAAATATAACATAGAATTAGCCCAAAATTATTTTTTTCGAATTTTGTATACATTTCGCTTCTACGAAAATTGTGCGTATTAAAAAAATGTCACTAAATAAGAAATATGTGAAGATGATTGCTTTAATGGATGGTGTCGCGTGGAGATAATAAAATTATATACTTCACCCTCGATTTGTGAACAAGAAAAATAGAGAAGTAGGTATTAATAATGTTCAAATTTTAATTGCAGGTTACCCTTTACGGAAAAATTCCTGTATTTGGAGTGTAAGCATTAAAAAATCATTCTATTAAAATTAAATTAAATCATTTGAAAGGAAATTCATAATATTTATGATATGATTGTGAAATTTTATTTTCCAGCTACATTCGGATGTTTGCTGCTGTGGCGAAAAACATTCTGAAATGCATGTTCACCTATTTGGGCCTTCTCTTTGCGTTTAGCTTGACACTCCATTTCTTATTTCGTACTCACAAGGAATTCGACAGTGTCGGATTTACCTTCCTAAAAGTAAGTATTTGAGCGGGGGAAGGATATTGGACTACAAGGAAATTATGAACAATTTATTTCTGTATTGATTTTTTTTAAAGTTTTTTGCCTAACCCCATCCAGCACATTCCCACTTTAAGTTTGCGCGTGTGTGACAAGAATCTACAAAAGGAAAGCCACCCTCAAGGTTTGGCGTAAATTACCTCTATCGTTTACAGTTTACTAATGAGCGCGTAGGCAGCTGTGTACACGCATATAATTAGTAGAGGTACATATATACATATATGGGCAGAGAAACGTTTTTTATTACGGGGAGCGTTTTACTCTGGAGTCATTTTCTAATTTCGAATGTATATGCGTATAACTATGTTATGAATTTCCCAAATGATAGTCATATGAAGAATTGACTCGGTGTTTCTCGGTAGCCAGAATTTGTTTGTTTCTACTTGTACATTACTACATACTTTTATGTATTTCCTTTAAATTGTCAATTTTTTCCCTTCCAGACTTTTGCCATGATGATTGGTGAAATCGAGCTTGCTCGGACTTTCGTGGACAAAGACAAGAATACGACAATCGTTCCCTTCACCAGTCATCTAATGTTTGCACTTTTTATAATATTCATTTCCGTTATACTCATGTGCCTAGTGCAGGCTTTGGCCGTGTGTGATATCAGCAGTATGCAAAGGGAGGGCGAGTACATGCAACTTGTACAGCAAGTGAAAGTAAGTGCAAAATAAATTTTAAAAAAGGTGTCCCGTCGGATAAGTCTTAATTATGAATGGTTAATATAGCTTCATGAAATTGATTTCAAAATGTCATGTAGGTGGCAAGTCAACTGGAAGATGCTTTGCAGCACAGAAGCTTGCTGTACCCACAATTTGGGATGAAAGATATTCGGTCATTACATCAAAGGAAAGGTGTTATTTTCCCCAACTTGAAGGATCATGGCAAATTAAGTAAGGATGCCCTGGAAATAGTAATGACCCAACATACGAGAAGATTGGATGGGAACGGTTTTGTCCCTGGTCTATCCGAGCATACCAATCTACAGCGAACCACAAATGAAATGGCAGATGATTTGCTACAAAAATTAAAAAATAAAATGGACAAGTATGGGACTTCTCTTAACTAATTAACTTGCGCCCACAAGTGCCAGTATTTAATTCACTTTTTTTATATTGTCTAAATTCCAGGTATGCATTTGATGTGGAAAGGCGAAGCGACCAAGCTTTTCATGATATGCGAGGCCTACAAGAGAGGGGATCTCTTCAGTTGAACCGGGAGGTTTTGATGATCAAAACTCTTTTGGAAGATATGAATGTCTGTCTTAGGGAGTTAAGTATTACAGTGAAAACCCTTGGAGAGAGAGAGGAGTCCACGGCTACCTCATCCAGAGCTTCAATTGAACAGAGAAGGTCAAATAATTCAGTAGGTACAACAAATACGGAATCTAATCCGTCCTCAAGCCCAGACGCATCCAATGAGTCTTCACCCGAACCCGTCAAAGAAACTAAACCTGAGGGGAAAGTCGAAAAGAAAGAGAAGAAGAGTAAAAAGTAAACAGGAAGAAGATGAACAAGTAATGGGGCGGGCTACTTTTGAGGACGTATTTATGATTTTATGAAGTTATGGAACCTACTTCATATTCTGATGCAGGAACCTCTTCCGGCACCTCTTTTTTTTTAACCCAATTATAAAACGGTATTCGTCTCTGCAGTTCACAGTACGGATTTGAGAAATTAAATTTACGAATTAAATTGAAATAGTAATTGTAAATCTTAATTAAGTCCACGACACAAGTAAAAGGAACGTAACCAAAAAAACGTACATATGATGAGTACTAAAGTCCCTATATATTTTACGTGCTGTCGAAAAATATTTTTAATAAGT
>JAQGBT010004706.1:0-15908 GCA_034698585.1 Disparrhopalites patrizii
GTAATTATAAATTCCAATTAAAATACTTTTCTGACAAAAATATGGATACTAATACCGATTAAAATACTGAAAAATATTAATATAATTCCGATTTGAATTCGAATACCGATTCGGAAGTCATACCTTGATCGTTCCACAAGGACAGCAAAAATGATCCCAACCAGATGTCCATACAGAGCCCATCGTCCCTTTCTTCCCCCCGCAAGTCCAAAGCAGCCGCCGACTCCACCTCCTTGCCTTCCCTGCATGCTTCCCTTCCTTCATGCTTGCCATTCTGTTCTTCGAAGGCACATTGCATTATAAGTCAATTTTTAATCCATATTATGGTGTTAAACACTAGGGATTTCCTGGTATCTTGGATCAGGATTGAATTGAAAGAGAGACAGTGAGAGAAAAACTTATCTGTATACGTATACCCTTTACCTGTAGAAGCTCTTAGTGTAATAAAAACTTGACGCACTTTCAGATCCGATGATAGCTAGACTTATACAGATGATATCTTGGATCGGAGGTCAACTAATTCGGGCGATGGAAGAAACCGGACGACGAGTCTTACTGCTTACTGACAAATCTAAAGAATACATTTCCATCATATACATATTATACAAATGATTTTGTTGTAGGTAAAACGCTTTGAATTCAGTATAATTAATTATAAACATGACAACGAGAACGACACATGATTACCTAATAAAAACCTCCCAGCTGATCTGAACACCCAAATCAAAAATGGTGGATAATGATTGCTCCAGTGTTTTTTAAACAACCCTGTGGACCTGGTACCGATTTACCCATATCTGCCTTTTCTTCCGAATCTGTCCAATATCTCTGACCAGACCAATCCAAATCTAAGGATAGTTAGTTTCGTTATGGAAAATATACATATGTACATAAAATAAACTTTGACATTGCACACAATCAGTACGATCATAAAGTCATGCAATCATTTCCTAATAATAATTCATAAATTTATAATCATATTTTTCTTAACTAGCTTATTCATATTTTTGGGAAATTTTTTCACACTTTTGAAAAGAACGGCAATATATATAGATCTGGAACTTTGGTGTGTGTGTGTGTGTGTATAGTGCAATGGTATATAACGTACAATGTAAAAATTATTTGGGAGTTCCATTGATCAAAATTATAAAATAATGGTTCAATTATCCGCCGTCTCATCCCCCATGTTACTATGCAGCGGGCGGTTTGGATGAAGGGCTTGAGGACGGTTTGTTTTTAAATCACTTTTGCCATGTCGCCATCAAGAATCAAGTTCCCCTCAATTCAATATTGGCACCTGACATCTCTTTGCGGTGTTACTTTCGGTTAAACTAAATTTTTTATATACTTGAAAATAAATTGTTTTGAGGAGGACGAATAAGTTTAACAAAGAGTTATAAGGGCAAAACAATTAAAAATGAATGGTTTTTTGCTACCACAGTATGTTCCTGTATATTATTTTAAATTGCAAATAAGCATTGCAAATAAGCAAGGTGTTTGAAATGAGTTCAAAGCCACCGTGTCGCATCGTGATTCAGAAATGCGCGTTTAAAAAAAATTACCGTTGTTCAGTGTAACCAAAGGGTGTTTTAAGTTCCATGTTAACCCTTCAATTTACCGTATGTTAATCATGTCAAAATGACCTTTAACCAATCAATTTTCAAGTGTAAATACACAAAAACTAAATAAATGGTAGCCCATTTCCCTTCCTGCAATTTACGTGTTTTCAACGTAGGAGTTGGACATGTAATTTCAACTGTATAGGTATAACTAATATAAGTAACTAATATACTAATAATAATGCTGAGCCGCAAAAATATCCATCTTTTTGTGCCCCTAAAAACTGCAAGTGCATATTGAGACTAAAATTTTCTATGGTATTATACAAAACCAAGGAAATTCCTCCTTTTTTTTTGTTTGTCCAGAAAAATCCAGTAGACGTTTTGAGGTGGATGAAAAATGGGAATCGTGTTTGCAGGTGGAGTCCGAAATTTTTTTTTTGTCTAGACCAAAAAAAAAACATTTATTTATTTTTTAAAGAAAAAGCTCTTCAGGCTTCTTTCCGCGAGTCACGATCATATTTTAATTTATTACAGGGACATTTGTTACTAACCATCAACTGAAAGATCATGCACGTTCCCCATTAAATCCTCATGTTCTCATCTCCCTTTTTTTACTAAATCTTATTGTACTCATGTTGTTGTAGGAAGAAAAGGAAACAAATGGTTTTGTACACATCTCTCATCTCTTCTCATTCGTCCTTGAACAATAATCATAGTTTACTCTCTTTCATATGGGATCACTCCTAAATTAGTTTGTGTACTTAACACTCTTTCAACAAGTTTTTTTTTGAACCTGTCACTCCCCATCCCCTTTAAAGAAAGAAAAAAAATAGTAAAACACAGCAAGGCACAAAACAATATTGCATGACCAAGGGAAAGACCAGTGGAGGTTTTGCCGACAACGTAGAAGATTTCCATTAATTTGGGCCTGCTCATCTCTTTGTAGCCAGAAACTAGTACTAAAAATAATTATTACTCTGACTCCCCCCCAAAAAAAAAATTTCCTTATTTTTTTCAAGTCGCCTCCACATGCTTCCATTTCCAAATTTTTCGGTTATATAAATACTTCCTCCCTCAGTATTAATCGCCTTCAGTTGTACCTAGGGATATCTGGACGTCACACATTTTTCTTTACTGTTCAAGTTGTGTTAAAGTTTCGCCGGCGTCATTTAATTACTTTCACTAACAATTTACCTTAAGCGATCATACAGAATGGATTCCTATTTTTATACTACTTGCATGGTCTTTGCCCTATGTTGTATTTGTGAACAAGGTGTCGCTGCTGGAATTAAAGTGCCTTCCAGGACATTGGAACTTCCTAGCGAGGATAGCCTGGACAAGTAAGATAAATTTTAGTTACATAAAAAGCATTCTGAACAATCAAACCTGAGCTTTTTCAGACTGGCTTTAATTCTTCAGTAATTATGAATAATTATTATTAATTAAAACATATCTTCACTCGCCAGTAAATGTGTAGGGTAATCAAAATCTCAATACTCCCCACTACAAATGCGTAACCTATAACAGGGGCTTCTATGTGCGTTTATTGCTGTATAATTTTGATAAAAGTTTTAAAGTAGCTGTAAAAAGCTATTATTTAAGGTTTAAAGTAGCTGTAAAAACGATTTCATACTTGTTCTTTCATAATAAGTGCTCTGAATTCAAAAAATATTTTTGACATCGACTATGATTTTGTCCTCGAGGAAAATCTTGTCCAGAGAATCTAAAATAAGGATTTTTTTTATCTGCAGCTCGTGCCCACCAGGAACGGCCTTTTTTAATAAAAGTCAAGAATGTCACAGTTTGGAAGGAGAATCTCCTTGTGGGAAAGCCATGTTATTTGTGGAGGATGATGAGCATCCCGGATTCGGGAAATGTGTCTGCAAATACGGGCGGCATTCGGATTGCATTGGGAAGCCTGTGAGCTACTGGGAGCCAACGAACCAATGTTACCCGTTGTTTGAACAAGTATGCGGACATTTGAAATAGTCCATGATTTTTTTGTGGACGATTGTCAAAATAGACTTCTTTATTTTTTTTATTTCTTTGTGGGTTTTTCTTATTTTTCTTTTACTCATCCCGTTTATGTCCCTTTGGTCTCGCTGTCTGAACCTTTTTTCGATGGAATTCTCCATTTCCCGCTTTCTTATCTGTACTTGGCCATAGTATTCATGGTCCAGATGAATTCCCATGATAAATTGTGATTCCATATGGCATTCTCAATGTAATAAGAATAAGTGGAGGGTGACAGTTCAAGTAAGAGCAAACAATAAAAACATTTTTTTTTATTTACAAAAAAAAGGGACCTTGTCGTAAAGGGGAATGGCTAGTTCCTGACAAGGCTGATGACTCTCTCGAAGGGGTTGAATGCCGGAAATCACCATGTGTGAATTCGACGGCGTTGCCCAAAGAAGTGACCATCCCGTCTCCAATCTTTACCTTCATCATGAATGGCACTTGCCATGACACGAGTCGACAAGCCTTTTGTGACCAGGGACAAGTGGCTTGGTTCCTGGGCAATGACTTCACCCCCAAATGTCTGCCATCCGCCATGGAACACCAAAAGAAATTGTGTTATGGGTCCGAATTGACCATTAGTAAACTTTTGGGACCCACTAATTAAATTTAATGCAAAAAGCACTTTCTCGTTTTTTTCTACGCACCATCAATAAAATCTCTTTTTACCCCACTTTGACTCGTTATTCGACTAGACACGTCAATTTTTTTGTCATTTTGGGACCGCCGGGGAAAATATTTGGCAGGTGTGAGCAAATCTAATTCGTTTTTGAACAGTTTTTATCGGACATTTGCGCCTGTGAGAGAATGTAAAGTTCTTGTTATTTTTTTTATACATTTGCATCAGAAAAAATTGGAAAATAATTCCACTTCGATCATTGCATGTTTGTAGCTCATTAAGAGCGCAGAATTACCACAAAAAATGAGTCAATCTCAAATCATCCCTTTGCTTTAGAAGGCTTTTGTTTGTTAGAAGGCTTTTGTTGTGCTCAAACAAAGTTTGTCCAGTTGTCCAGTAAGACATATTTCGTTGCATTATGCAAAAGGGTTAAAAGGAAAAAAGGGGAGGGAAATGTCCAGTATAAGGATAAGCCTGGGCTATTTTATCATCGGAATTCTTTCTTTTGCTGTGGTTTACGCGGTTCAAGGGCATTTACGCTCGCTTTTCCTTTGGTCATCGTGATGTACCCTGAATTGCAACTATTCTTGATCTCGATCCAGAACAGGAGGGGAAAGAATTATTGGGACAATATTCTTTTTTTTTATATAAAAAAAGACTGCATCTATCCTTTGGTCTTCCACTCCCTGGATCTTGGTCTAAAAAGTTCCAGCTTTCCCCTGTGTAAAAGGGGGATATTCCGCATAATCAGATGACTACTCCAGTGAAAGTAATCCGGGGAAGATGCTCCTTTTTTTCTAAAAAAGGGGGACGTTTGTGAGTGAATCCCTCATAAGAAATTCATTGCATGGTGTTCGGGGAAAGTTGACGAAAAGTAAAATCGATTGTCTGTATATATTTACGGTAAATACCTCGCTCTTCAACCCTCATCATCTCCCTCTTTTTTCCTCCCGGATGGTTTATATACCTCAAGGATTTTTTGACACTGACTAAAAGCTTGTACTTCCTCCTCCACATTTATGAATGGGGGTGGATTTCCACGCTTTCAAGGGCAATTCTCCATGCACTTTGGGGGGGAAGTTTGTGGGCTTTTACTTCTTGCGACAGTTCGGGGAAGCGTGTGCAATCCGGAAAATACTATCTTTATCCTTAAGTCAGGATGAAGAAGACGTTGAAGAAGGGTATTCTTTTTTTATATTTTTATCCTTCGTATTTTGGATGCAGTTGCACTGCAACCGCTTGGATCAAGTGACAGGGTTGCGTGGGGGGCTTTACCGAGTTTAGGCAGTTTTTACCCTGTCATCTTCTACCAATGTGAAAGAGGGGATTCTATCTAAACTAGCTCATTCTCCTTACATTTACTTTCTCCTTCGTATTTAACTCTGTACTAGCTCTGACGGAATGCTAGTTTCCTCCTTTTCTTATTCTTTAATTCTTCTTCCATTGTTTTTGTCTCTGTTTTACGATTTTTTTGCACTACTTTCTTCCTTCTGCTGGCTTCTGCTTTTCCTTCTTATTTTTGTCGATTTTTGTCGATGCTCAATTTTCCTCCGTAAAATTCTTATAATTAATTCTCTCGGATTTTCCATCTCTCTTTCTCGCCCTTTGTCAAACCTTCTTACGTCTGATTATATTTGCGCTCTCGTTATCTTGCATTCTCTATCCTTTTCTTGCTTTCTCTTTTGCTTTTGCTTCCGTTTCCTTAATTTTTTGCTTTCTCTTTCGTTTTTGCTTCCGTTTCCTTTATGTGTTGCTTTCTTTTCCTGTGATCTCTCTTTTTTACTTTGTCTTTATTTGTTGCTTTCTCTGCCTTTATTTCTTTCTTTCTCTATACCTTTATTTCTTTCTTTCTCTACCTTTATTTGTTGCTTTCTCTACCTTTATTCTTTATGTTCACTGATTACATTCCTTGCTTTCTCTGCCCTTATTTCTTGTTTTCCTGCGTTTATGTTTTGGTTTCTCCGCCTTTATTTCATGTTTTCTCTGCGTTTATTTCTAGATTTCTTTGCATTTATTACTTGTCTTCTCTGCGATTAATTTTTGCTGTCTCTCCCTTTATGTATTTCTGAGTTTTACTATCGTTTTGCTGACTTTCTCTATCCTTTTTTTTACTTTCTCTTACACTAATTCTCTCTCCCGTCCTTCTATTTGCTGTATGCCTTTAATTATGTCTTTCTCTGTCTCCCTTAGCTCGTATTGCATATGTACGTCTCCGTTTCTTTGACCTTCTGTTCCGAACTCTCTTTGCATTTACATACATACGTCATCTCTCTTTGTCCTTATTCTTCTTCTCCATCATTTGTTTTCTCCACAGATCTGTCACTTCGACGTGTTTCCTCTTTCATCTCCTCATCACGCACATCTTGTTTGCTCGACTTTCGCACGTTCGCTTTATTTTTATTCTCACGTCTCAAACTGATTCCTCCCGAAATAATATTCCTTGCTCTTCCCTTATTTCCTGGATAGTACATACGTATACATAAGTATTTTCCCATTGGTCATGTTTCTTCTTCATAGTCGTCGGCTGGACCTACCCTCGGTCAAAAGGCGAAGCAATAGTAACATGAAAATGTACCCGTATATAAACCAGTAAACACGCTAGGAAATAAAAATCCACCCTGTCAATTTGTTTTGGCAACCACAAATAAAATGGAGATTCTCACCAGCATAAAATATTCACAATCTCTGAGTGCAATAACGTGGCATTGGTATGCACCAGAGACTCTTGAGGCTCGACTCACCACCAAAACGAGGGAAATCTTGTCCAGAGAAAGTTGACTTTGGAAGTTGCATGTAAGAAAAAATATTCGTTTATATGTATTATTTCCGCTTTCACGCATCTGGTTTGATGATTACTATATTTCTGGTATGGTTTTATTTCCATTGCACATTTCCAGTCAGAAATTATGTATAACAGTTGAACTTCCGCGTTAGGTGTGTGCATGATAGTAAATGATGATATCCTCCTTGGAAAACTATGTTAATGTCAGGCACCAAAAAATGGGTGCAGCTGCAATGTCTGTATATGATCAGAGAATGCATAGTAGATAGGCGGGTAGGAATGTCAAGAAAAACCGGGAATATTTTCCATCCCGTCTTCGGGCGCTTCTTTGGTGGGGGTGGTTGAGTATTACAAGAGGGCTGTATTGGTGATAAAAATTCGAGTTGTCAACTGAGCCATAAAATACCCGGGAATCTTTCTCTCTCTCTTTCCCTCTTCTATTCCTTGTCTATGGAGCCAAACGCGGGTGGAATTTGCTTGGCATTTTTATTGCTTACACGTATAAAATATTCCACAGCCGGTTGGGTCCTACGCTTGATTTATTATACTTTTTGGGATCAAAATTTTTATATTACGTACACACTTGGTACTGCAAGCATGAACTTACAATTTACTTTGGATGTGATCGTCCTCTCGTGCCATGCCTTACGCACATTTCTATAGGGGTGAATATTTTGGATGAAAATGCGTATGTCATAAGTAACAACAATGTGGGAATTTTTTGGTTAAAAATGCGAGTTTGAAACGGTAAAAAAAATGCCTAAAGTATATTTTTGGCGGTGGCTGTGATTGCTGATGAATTCCATTTTGTCTATTTAGTGTGCTCAAGTTACCACCTGATCTCACTTAAAGGCTGCTGCCTTTCAAAATTTTGCCTAAAATGAAATCTTGACAGAGAAAATTGCCATTTACAAATGCATATACGGGAATTTGGTGATGATTTTTGTTTGCATTTAGTGACTTTTAGACCTCAAGCACGTAAATTTTCATCATAAATTTAATATGATTGAAAATTTATGCAATGGTCCATACAATTTTTGGCAAATGATCTATATATTTCCCTTGACAGGATTTTTTTTTGTATATGATGTTTATTATCATCTCAGCATACCATTTTACCGTCCTTTGAATGTGGAGCAAGATTTTATTTTGTCCCTGTTGGTTTCCCTACATTTTTCCCTGCAGAAATTGTGTTTCGTTTCAATCATGGGACTATGCTAACGATTCAATAAGATCACAAGATTGAAATATTGACGTACAGAGCGGAAATGAACAAAATAGATTATTTTTTATGCGACGCTGGAGAAAGATTGGGCTTGGGCAGGAATCTTACACACATGTCCCCGTTTATAAATTCTCCATCACATTTTTTTGGCGTGTGAAATTTCCAAAATGCTACTATGAATATTTTTTAATATTCTCATTTTTATATTACCACGTGTAGCCGCTGGAAATGTGGAAGCAATAAAGGTGTTTGCATCTATAAAAAAAATTCTCAATTGATGTGAGAGGGATGAGTTCAACCACCTCAGAATTCAGCAGGGCGTCAAAAGGCAGCTTCATTGTACATAGTACAAGTACACCAAATTTTCCCTGGCATCCTCCACAAAGTCAGTAAAATGGAAATATTTTAATAACGTACCACCGACAATTATTTTGCCGACATCAGCTAGAAAAATCCTTGCTTTATGAAATTTATTTATATATGACGCATATTTACTACAAGGGGTGAAAATGTCCAAAGGCATTCCTAATGCTCGTGTGAAAATTGTAATCCCAAATTTTACCTACAAGGAACCCTTCAAGACACGGTGACAGCCAGGAGCAATGGATTATTCTTCGATCATTTGCAAATCGTTTCCACTGATTCTAAAAAGGACTTGGATATATGTGTGTACAAATTCACGTGTGGTAGGTATATCTATACAGAAAGAGAGTGCTTTAAACAGGGCAAAAAAAAAAATCCGAAATTACAGGATTTCGGGGAGAACTCACTGTGAATTTCGAATTTCAATCAATTTCAATATTTTTGGAACAAAAGATTGCTTTACACAAGAATCACATTGTTATTCATAGTTTACCCACAGTCAATTTATTGCTACATATGTATATATATATATACATACATACACATACATATTTCAGGCAACCTTGGTGACGACGAAGCTTTCCCCTTCACCACTCGATCCTAACTTTCTATGAGGAAAGCTTTCCAGCTTGAATCACATTATTGTTAGCACAACAGCTAAGGGAGTAGCTGATAAAAGATGCAAAAGCGGGGAGAAAGACCACACTCGTAATTTATAGTAGGCCTATTATCACATACCCCCGAAAAATGCTTTGACTGTTTGCTTTTCGGTGTGCGTTTCTTTTTTTGCTGGTTTTTTTTTGCTTGGGCAACACGTATGCGGGAGGGATTCAAAAGCTAAAGGCCTAAGTGGACCTTAGTACACAGGGGAAACTGTGTGAGGAAAGAAATAAAAGAACTTGAGTTGTGGATATGCATTAGTTGCAAGGGGCTGAGAGTTTGTCGTTGAAGAAACAATAATCGTAAAGTATGCAGCGGAGTTAGTTGTTGTGGCAGTGAAGGAAAACGAAAAGTGCATTGAGGACGCGGTTTTCGACACGCACGGATACACTTCCCCTGATGGGTGAGTCGGCAGTGAAGAAAAGGCTGAATGAATCAAGGCGGTTTTTGGAATAGACAATGACCATTTCCCAAATGTCCTCCCATGCCCCCTGAACTTCAAAAGAAGTTATTGAGTGCACCAGCCCATTCATGCTTATCACGTTTTCCTCCACCTTTCTCCACTTTAAGGACTTTTCCTCGGATGGGAGATGGGATGGGGTGAAAGTAGCTATTTCGGACTGTCATGTACACAAGGAACAATTCTCCTATATTTTCTCTGTCAAGTTTCACTGCTACAAATACAATGTAATGTATGAATGTATATTGTACATGTACAAGTAATCCAGAAGACATGTACATTGTGAGAATTCCGATTTCCTGTGCCACGGGTTTGCAGGTTGCAGTAGCTATTTATAGCTTGACTTTCTGTAACTTAGTAGCAACATTGTTCTAAGACGATGTTGTGAGACATTAAACTAAACAAAAGAATGAAGAGTATTAATTACATAATATATTATGTACTTTGATAATGTGAAAACCTTTAGTCAACCATTTTGTTTTGGTAAAACTTATTACAGGAGCGTATGCTCATATCAATAACAACATACTACTACTACATATATGCACTTTGAGAAATCTTAATTATAATAATTAATGTTATAATGGAAAGGTATAATCCATGAAGAATTCAAGAATATACTATTAATTAACATAATACTCTGGTTGCGATCGTAAACGTTTGAATAAGATATGTAAAAGTTCCTTTTAAATTTCAATCAGAATAACAATTATATGTTTGAAAACCGAAACATTATCCAATTTAAAAAAAGTAAAAATCGTACTAGGTTGCTTTGTGAACTGTCTGATTGTGTATACTACCAATTTTGATACGCCATCGCTCGTCTATTCGAAACGCCTGATTTCAATTGCTTTTTGTTACTTTTTCCTTTTCTCTCGTCTATTATGATCCTCGTTAACTATAGACAAATCATCTTCCTCATTCATAAACTTTTGACAAAAGTAATTAGTCACATAGCCTGACGAAGAAAAATATTTTTTAAAACATTCATCCAAATCAGTTGGTAAAAGTAAGTCGTCATCCGATGTCCAGGGATTGGGGCAGCAATCATCGGCGAAATCGTCAACCTCACAAGACAAAAACTTTTCTAACTCCTCTAATTCAATATCACTCAAATCCTCTTCTGGGTCAACGTTCTCGTCGTTTTCAACTTCCACATCTTGTTTTACAGTATCCGGCAGGATTGCTTCAAACCCTGTACAATATCGAAATAATTTGTAACCTCATGGCTAATAAATTACTTACCCATAAAGATCGGTACTATAAGTGCCAATGACAAAAATGACACATGTTAAAAAAAGTAAGGGGTTCGCATTGACTTACTTGCAGAACTTTCCTCGGTTTTCGTAAACAATTCCGAGTTTTCTTCATTAACTTCTTTAACCTTATGGGCGAAATCATTCGACTCGTCATTACAAGTCGCACTGGCTAACGCAGAAGCAATAAGGTTTTGCATTCCGGTCCTAAGATGCATAAAATACTTCAAGTATTCAAGTACAAAGCTTTCCACACTTGTAAACAGCTCCAACGATTCTGGACAGGTAAGGAGTATTTCACTTTTCACAAGAGACCTGCGTAAGATTTTCTAAAATTAACTTACAGACATGAGAGTTAAATATAAAACCAATAGATGCGTTTAAACTAACAAATAATACGAAAGTCCAAGGAATGTATTTTGCAGATTCATTTTGAATTCCAGGGTAGGAGCTTTAGATGCTAAAGTACTTTCAACCAGCTTTTCGACCCAATGGACAACCAGAGGTAAGCAATTCGGTTTTTCCAAAACATCCTTAAGCTCTTCCAACAGATCAAATACTTCTTTCTCGGCTTTCCATCCAATCTAAAGAAATCAGTAAACACCTAAACTGAGTATTGTGAAAGTATGATGTTAAAATCAACAGCACCAAACATAGCAATACATATTTCAAGTTCTAACAACTACAGTTGGAGAATCGACAGTAAATCTTACCCGGAGATTCATTCCTGCTAAGTTCATTTGCTTGAGCGCAGTCAGCAATTGATCGACTTTGTCTTTCCTTGTAAAACCAGTTTGCATCGATCCATAGAAGCTGTTTGTATTTAATGTTTGCTCAAGTGGTCGCATTACATTTTGTAAAGTTTTAATCTTTACGGTAAGAAAGTCCTCTGGATAGTTTTCCAATGCGTCTAGTAACCATTCCTCTGCGATTCCCAGGAAGTTGCGAATCATTTGATTAACTTCACCTAAAGTTTCAAAATCACGAAATATTAATTTTAATTTTCAAACGATAAATGTATAATGTTGGATGTAAGTTATTTTAAAGCTTGTGCATGTACTGTGCATGCGCAGTGTGTAAAAGTACTTACGAGGAACGACGACAGTAACATGTGGACAAAGAAGAAGTGCCATGCTCGTGTATGTTTGTTTGTCCATTTCGTTGATAAATTTTTGAATATTACGGTTGCTTACAAATTTCTTCAACTTATTTCTGTTAAAACCAATAAACAACTCAAAAAGACAATTGGTTGAGACGCAATTTGTGTTTTTCATTTGTCTGTTTCAGTTATGCAGTTAGAAACCCTTATTCTTTCGATGCTAACTACTAAACGATGGGGATTAAGGATACTGTTCATGTTTTATAAAAGCTGACATGGTAAAGCATACAATGTGAAAACAAGAAAATAATAATGGACATGCTGAGATTAGTAATAAAAATTGGTTATACTAGTTATACTGTTACACTTATACCATACATATGTATAATTGTTTCGGTAAATGCGAAATACTACCGATTCACGTCCGTGAAAGTACTTTACCTTGTAAACGGACGTGTACATTCCGGGTTTGTTGTTCCCTCCTCACCACCAGCTGGAATTTTAGCATGTTTTTCAGTTTTATAAAATGCTTGCCACGTCAAACCTACTTCCTCGAGCTTAAAAGAGATAACAGCAGACAGGAGATCCTGAAAATAAGAAAGATCAATCAAATTGAAGCCAGAGGATGGAATGGAACAAAATTATGTTTTGGTATGAAGTCTGTACGTAGACTGTAATCATTAGTAAACTTCTTACATTGCAGTGTTCGTGGTAATATCGCTTAAAGGTAGCAATATCATCCTTAGAAAGTCCCTCTGTAACCGGAATGAATAAATCCAAGTCTGGCTTTAAATGTCTCATCGTATTTTCATTTTCGTTCTGAAACAAATTAATTAACATTTGTTAATTATAAACAAAAATGTGGATTTTTCAGATGAATATTTGGTGTACTATGGTGTTATGCATATAATCAGTCACCAAAATTGTTAAATACGAAGCATAATATAATTAGATACGAAGTATAATATAATGTAAAACTCAACCTTACAAAATATTTCCAGAAGCTATTTCAAGAAGATTTAACTTACTTGCTGAAACCTAAACTGCAAGTATCCACTTGGCAAACCTTGACAATATTTGGTATTCCATACTTGAAAACTTTTGACCGTCCAGTTAATTTTTGTTGCTTTCGGAGGGATGATAACCTCTAGTAAACTTTTGTCAAACGAGGTAAGGATTCCAGCCTTAGGTTTCTTTATTTCTGTGTCCCCGATCACAACATGTAGGAGTGGGGAATCCGGTTTTATTCTCATGCCACAATAATGGTATTTTGAATTCCCTCGAGTCCCCAGTCGCCTCGTTTGTAGACCCAAAAATACTGAGCGAATTACTTTTCCAAAAGATGCGGCATTTATGGGTTTGATATTCAAACTTTTGCAATGCAACAGGTAGTGATTATAGACCAAATAACGGGGCAGACTACTTCCTTCCACTGTCTCAAAATTCTTCATCAGCCATTTAATCTTTAAAAAAATACACATTTTCAACGCCAAATGTAATACATACTATAAAAATTGATACCCATTGATTAAAACGAAAGAACTTTACAGTGACAGGATTAAATAACGACGCATTCACAGTGCCTATACCGCCGCTTGGTATCGGGTATATTTCCATTGCCGCTAAACGATTGAGTTGCTTCTTGCTCAATGCAACGACTTTTTCGTCCGTCGGAGAATCGCCGGAAGCAACGGGATTTTCTTTATCAGCATCGATGTCGAAGTCTGGAAAATAAACTTGCTTCATTTTTCTAGAAAACCGCCGTGACCTCGTTATTTCGTCGTTCGTATCATCTTCACCCTCCGACTGTGACGAAGAGTCACAGAGACCTGCTTTCGAATAGAAAAGGCTTTCGAATTAATATAGATTTTCCACTTCTGAGTTTCGGTTGATCGTGAATCGTGATCCTCCTATTGTGACCGATGACAGCGTAGTTCTTAAAAAAATCATACTAGATCTTAAACAAAAATGTCCTATATACAATTAACTAAATCGACTTTTCTATACGCAGAAACCTTCGATCAACATTAGGGACGGATAATCATAGAGCGAATGCTTGAATCAAGGGCAAATATATGAAATCATTACTTCGGTAATTCGGTACCCATTACACACACATGTATACCAAAACTGTAACCTAAACACGATTAATAATTCAGCTAAAGTTGCAAGGCATTTACGCTTCTATAGTTTGAGCAATACCCCAATGCAGGCAATGCATCACATCGATTAAAGTCAGTAGTCTAAACATATCCACATCGTAATTTCGCAATCATCTAAAATCACGTCTACAGCCCTTGAATAATAATTTGGGCGGTACCGGCCGTTTATTTTGACTTAAACTAAAATTAGAACACCAATCTTCAAAACTTACCCTCCATAGAAATATAAAGTGGCTGTCCTTCCTCCATCTTCGATCTTCAGATCAAACAATTATGTTTAAAATTAAATAATAACCGTTCCGACGAGTTCCTACAAGTCCGCCTCTGCCGCCTCAAACAAATTCCAATTTTCACTCGCACTATATCCGCATAAAGAAAATTTGACACTATATAGAAAAAGTCAAACGAAATGAAATATAAGAATAAAAGTCTAAAAAGTACCAGCTTAAGCTTATACATACCGCAGATTAGCCAGATTTCAATTTCCGTTCTTCTTTTCCAGCTAAAGGAGCAAGGAAAATATCAGTTTTGCTTTCTCCATCACAATTCCTGGTTTTTAAACTGTGTGTATTCAAATTCAATTTTTGCAATTATTTAATACATAGCGAAAAAAGGGTGATAAAAGGCCTATACATATAGAGAAAGAAAAGTATATAATATACACGTATGTGAGCGCGAAAATTATATACATACAATGTAAGTGCAAATATTGCATCAATAATTGTTCATCCAATGGTTGTAAGGGAAAGTACTTGGGAAGAGTGAAACGGAAGTTCCCATTTCTCTTGCAATATTTTGCAACTTGAGGCTGTCGTACATTAAAAAAAATCATTGAAAAAAATGGCAGAAACTGTCAACTATACGCTCCTCGTTTTAAACTAAAAAATAAATAAATTTTTTCTGGGACAAGCTGTTCGTAATTCACCTAAAATCAAGATTTTTTATAACGAAAGTATTAAATCGGCAATAAGCTCGGGTTTTTTGAACCCTCCAGCGTTAATCAACATAACATGACATGACAATCATGACAGGTCACTTCAAATTTGAACGTACGCTGGACAAAATTTGTTTTTAATTTAATTCGTTTTTCCTGCTTGTCCGCTATTTTCGAATTCGAACTCAAAATCTACTTATTATCAGTTATCAGAAATACTTAACTCTTTTTTAATTTAAATAATTCTTGCATTTTAGTTTTCCGATGAGCCGGATGTATAGGAGAGGGTGGCAAGAAAGGAAGAAACATTATGCTCTCATCTCCCTTTATTCTATGACCAGGTAATTATTTTCTCTTACATTGTAATCATTCCAATGAGCGGATAATGCACCTTCGAAATGAATTCAAAAGTTTTAACTGAAATGTGACCTTCGTAAAAAGAAGAACGTGCATGATTCCGCTACCGTTCTGGGTAGAAGAATCGATAATTGGGTAGTCAATGTCAACCTACAGAATTCTGATTTAGTTTTCGAATCGGTGTAGTTAGTATCTTGTTGAGTTGCATTGTAATAAATAGCTAACATTTGAGCGGCTGTGATGTGACATTACTATTTTGATTTGTGTATATGCTAGGGGTGTTCATATTGATATTGATGGATTTCAGAATATTGATAGTATTGATATTGATGACCCATTTTCAATATTGTCAATATGACCTATCAATATTGTTTATCAATATAACCGTTTTAACTAGGTTTTCCACGTAAATT
>JAQGBT010004707.1:0-15906 GCA_034698585.1 Disparrhopalites patrizii
ATATATATATATTATTCCCATAAATAGACATGGAAAATCGAACAAATTCGTGAAATCTTGTTTAGATATCGCCACGTGATAGGCAAAGTCTCGGATGCTTCTCTTTCCCCACTTTCTCTGGATGACGAAGGTCGGTGAAAGAGCAAATTGATCTTGACAAGAGCAAATACTTGAAATGCTGGGTAAGTGGAAGCTGACTGAGATCAAATTTCTCAGAGAGTCACTTTCCCCTTAAAGTTAATTTTATGTCAGATGGATTTTTTTAACACAATTTATTTCGATGGCTTTTTCTTATGCCAAATTGGTGTCATCCATCCGTACATGTGTAAATATAAATATGCATATATATTATTCAGGGAATAAGTCTATAGAATTTATTGTTAATTCTAATTCTAAATCATTATTTGTTTTTCCGTCCATTTTGATTCATAAGTAGGCGGGGATGAAATATACAATTACTGACGCATTACGGGTACAGATGAACCGTTATATTATAGCACTAAACCCATGTATCGAAGGAGTTGAATGGGAAATCTGAGATGGTGATGATAAGTACTAGGAGCCTACGAACATATAGGTACGTGTAAAAGGTTTGGAAGCAAAATGACCTAAGTCCACAATACTACGCAGGAAAAGCAAAAAACCATTTCAGATACTATATTTCAGAAAATGTGTTTCCTCTGAAATAAGTGCTTGTACTCTGAAATAAGTGTTTGTAAGCTTGTGTTTAAAAACATGAAATTTTTCATATGTTTGAAAAGCGTTTTCGAGCCAGATTTAATTTTTAATAATTTTTTTTAAAATAGCAAAATCGGATTTCCAGGGATATTACTATGATGGTAAGACAAAGGGGTGAAGGTGTTATCTTAATATTGAAGTTTTATCAGCAGAATTCTGAATCATGTAGAAATTCTCTGCAGAAATTCTTCTAAATACTTTTTTCTTACAATTTTCTTTATTTTTGAATGACGCATTGAAAAAATCAAAAGAGTCAAACATTGAGCTATTTATAGTCATTGCCATATGTAAACACATGACGTTTCTGAATGAAAGAACCTGATTTTGAAGATTTTGGACTCAACTCCTTTTGCTCCGAACCACTGTGCATTGATGTGATTTTACTAGAAAAGACGTCAAAGACAAAAATAACACAATAAAAGTCGCTCGGCATTAGTATTATTATTGTGTTTTGTTAAATCCGTTTTGTCTGAGAGACTTTGAATTGCATTACATACCCTTTCTGACAGTTTTTTACCCTTTTTCCTCACGCAATTTCCCCTTACGCAAGCAACTTCTGGGGAAACGTAAAATCCAATCACATAAGCTGCTGAATGTCAGGGAAAAAAAGGACTGGAGAAAAGAATGGGCGAAAAATTGGATGAAAGTCCCAGAGAAAACTGTCTGACACAATTTGCTGTTGTGTGGGTCATGAAACGAATCATGACAACACAATAATGGATTTCCCTTTTGTATACTTGGAAATGCAGTCGAGAGTGATTTCCGGATTTTTTGGTTCTATTTATTTTCCTTGTCTTGGAGGGTTTCTTGCACTTCCTGTGGGGAGGAAGCAGGAAAAGAGCTAATATTTGCCTTGACACAAAAAATAATATTACAAAAACCAAAGTCACTATCACAATATCCTTATTTCTTCCAGGTAATTATTTCATACACAAAAACCCTGAATAATACTAAAGGTGATCGAGGTTATTTTGGCCAAGACTGTGGTAGCTATTCTAACTACGGCATTGAATCCTGGAATAAATAGTCTACGGCACTTCAATCTAGACATGTTAAGGTACGTCACCGCACAAAATTAGGTTTTCCTGACACTTGAAGTTTTCATAAAAAACGCTTTCGAAGTTGATTGTACCTCTAATTATTTTTTCAAAAGGTGCACACAGGTGTACAAAAAAATTAGCGATACTCGCTATGATGAAATTAAATTATCAGAAAACTATTATTATTATTAATAGCAGGATTCTAGAGAATAATAAAAATGGAATTATTTTAGTATTTAACTACCAAATCGTTTGTAGGATAGTTAGATAGGCAAAATTAACAAAAACCCAAGGTGTATCCAATCTCGGACATGCATGAAAAGTCCACAATCAATCTGAAGGAGAAGGTGGAAGAAATATAAAGCCAAAACATTGATAGTTCGAATAAAATACCAATTTAAGTTGTGCGCACGCGGCATTAGCATAATTTTTGCAGGAATCCAAATTAATGTCGACCGTATGTCAGGAAGTTGCAAAATCGCAAATCTGAATTATTTATTATTTCAAAAACTGTCGATCGGATTAATTTGAAATTTTCTCTCAACTAAGCCAGGGTGGCCTAGATCTTAAAACTATTTTAGTTTTTTACATCCGAAACCCAGCAGCTAGGCAACAACACTGAGTTTAAAAAAATGGTCTGAATCGATCTCAGAATTGCTCTTACACTAAAAAAAACTTTTTCTAGAAAACTGCTGAATTTCGAAAAACAAACTTTTGAGACGACTGAGGACAACTCTTTGCCTTTTAAATAACATTGTGTGCTTGTTCCTGGCATTAATTTCCTGGTCGGGAGAGCTACAAGTTTGCTGGTCAAAATAACCTCGATCACCGTATGTATTTTCGCAAAAGTTGTATGTGGTTTCCAAGGGGTAAAAACACATCATGATTATTCAATTTTACCAACGTAATACATACCCTAGGGTATCTATTACAACCTATTGTTATTTATTCTATTGTTATATTATTATATATGTTGCACCTTGTATCTGCCATTCTTCGTTAATACGCCACACTCGTTGAAGTACACGGGCACTTACGAAGCCCATGTAATACATCCGGGATTATTTTGACAATTATTGATTACCCATCAATTGGAAAACTTACTAAACGTCCTGAAGAAAAGTGCAGTAATCTGCCCCTTTTGTCTAACAATACAATATACACTACTGTGTATTGTTCCCTCGTAAACATTTGACACTGATGGTACGCTTTGGAAATCCCGGGTGACATTGATGTGTCGGGCAGGGGATAATGTATCCTATTTTCCCCCTTTCAACCTACAAAGGATATTATTGTTTTGTATCTGACAAACGGAAATCTTCATCCATTTTATTTTCGAGACAGTAGTGACAATTGGCAATATAGTATATAGTATGTAATAGAATATAATATGTACATATTTGGGTATAAATATGTATACATATATACAATTCGATTCGAATTAAAGTAGTGATTTCTTTGCCAACTTTAAACCAGCCCAGATTTGTTCCGACAACCCGGATATAATTTAAGCACAAGATAAATTATAAAATTTGTCAATATACATATGTACATATGCGCCTGGGTATATAGGTACATAATTCCCTTGCAAGTTAATTAATTTGTGCCACAAAAAAATCAAAAAAGAGTTTGAAATTCGACACAAAAAGTTGTTGGAATAATGATAAGAAATGATGTGCAAATAATTAAAACAGATTCTGTCAGGTATTTAAGCTCATATTTACTTGTTTATTTCAGTATTTTACACCATGATGTTTCCTCGGGTTAAATTATATGAACGTGGAGCGTATTAACTTACCAAACAATGTCTGACATAATAATACAAATTCTGGTAAATGCTTTCAAAATAAATTTTATGAGTGTCCATCCTCTTTGTTCCACCCTGACATTGATAGACTTTCATTTTCCGCCGTCATTATATTATTATTATTATTGATTAGTATTAAAATTAACTATTACTAATTAGTATGATTATATCAATGTTTTCATGCTCACCAAAAGTACGGGTTTGGTATGGAGAAATCGAGAAATGATTAAAAAAGGATATTACATAATCAAGTATACATACATATATCTGTACATAATATTGATAATTTGATAATATATACGTATATATGTATATGTAAATAAACAACAATGTGCACGTGTCCTAAATATGTCTTTCAATCCATGAGGCTGTAAAAAATGAATTTTTTCCGATTCCAATTAAGCCCTAAAGCCCTAATTGACTGCCAGATTTTATTGCTGGGCAATGTCTTGTGGCACAATTGTGTGCAATAGTTTTTAGTCAAACGGATAGTTCTAGAAAGTTTCGTTGCAACAATTTTACGTGGTTTTTCAGGAAAAACAATAAAGGGTTAAAAAAGAATCTCGGAGGAATTGTGGTTTTAATCGTCCTCACTTTCGTATTTTATACTTTATCCGTGTAAAGTCTGGATTTTCACTGGCAGGAGGAAAGTGGAAGGATTTTGCTCGGTTGGTGTTTGTGGCTTTGTGGAGTTTCTCCCTCGACGATTAAGTCGTCCATTAGCCACATATGTATGCATACGTTCAATTGCTGATTTAATTGCAAAGATTTTTAAAACAATTAGTTTTGTTTACAATTAGAGGAAAATATGTTACATGTGTACATACATTAGAGACACTTTAAAATGACGGATTGCCATTTATAAATAGATAATTGCTTTAATTATTTATGTAAATTATTTCTTTGAGGCACCGACCCCTTAACAATGGAGCTCTGCTGACTGATCCCAATGCTTCATTTCATTGAGAGGGCAAAAGAGAGCTTTCCGTGAACGCGTTATGTATATTAACAGATTTAAATGTGATAAAAAAGTGACAGCTGTCAATAATTATTTCGCGGTCTCTTTTAAGGTCAACTTAAAAAATATAACTGGCCAGCCGAATTAATGGGTAATAATAACGCAAAGTGTTTCCTTAAACGAATAATGGCAGTTGTTACGTTGCCATTCCAAGACTAATGTCACTTATGTGTATGTGTTTTTTTTTTATCTGCAGGGAAATTTGTTTGTCCAGGATGCAATAGAACGTACAAGCAGTCGTATTACCTTCGTCAACATGTGGCGAAATACTGTCCCTTCTACAGACAACTTTTGGTCCAGTCGGCAGAATAATCCTATAGTCTGCATAATTATGTCATGTCACGATGTCATATGTATTACCAGACGTGGCCAAAATATATCGTATTTAAAATACATTTTTGCATTTTGTATTTTCAACTACAGATGTGTTCTCCATGTATTTTGTAATTTGTATTTAAATACATTAGACATTTTAAAAGTATTTTGTCATATTTTGTAATTTAAAAATGCACCCCAGCAAAATAGTATTTGTAATTTGTTGATTGTACTCTTAAATGAGAATAAACGCATATGATACGTACTTCAAATACATTTATTTGTATTTTGTAATTGAAACAAGAATTTAAATACATTACTTGCTACTGATGTGTTTTGTAGCTTGTATTTTGTGTTCGGTAGAAAATATAATTGTATTTTGTAATTTGTAATTAAATACTTGGAAGGCAGCCGAATGTAATTGCTATTTTGTAGTTAGAACCTGCGACTGTATTTTGTAATTTGAAGTTAGTAATTACAATTAAAGTATTTTGGACACCTCTGGTATGACCATAGTCAGTCATTAGCAATTACATTGCTAATGTTATTGATAGTAGTTACAGCTTGCATACGTTACTTTTAGTGTTCAGTATATCAAAAATCAATGCAGATTGTCGGGTGTCATCCTGAAATAAGTTAGGTATCGCTTTTTTTTTTAGATGTAGATTTCTCATTTACTTATTTACTTACTTGAAATAGTAATAATTGCTAACGACCTCCGTTAAAGTAAGCACTAAGGTGCAAGTTTTTCGAATTGTACATAATATTCGGAGAGACTTCTTTGAAAGTAGCAGGAACTTGCTACTTGTATGAAGTGAGTATATGAACAAGTTTATACATATTTTTGTGTACATATTTAGTTTGTGACTAAATCTAGGGGATAACTTAATGACAGCTATATTAATAGTTAATTAGAGTTACAAGACTTGAGCATATTGGTTGATATGATTAATGTTACCTATTGTTTTATTGTTCCAAAAAACATTATCTAGAAGTAAGTTAGTTTCCCATTACAGTTTTCACTAACATAAAAAAAAGTCTTGAACATCTTTTTCGCAACCAAGCCCATCACTGGCGTGATTTACGTTTTGTGACGAATGCCATGACCTTGCCTATTGTATTATCGTGCGGCGAATCTTTTTTATTCGAAAAATGTTTTCTGTATTGGTTTTTAACTATGTAGTTTAGTCATTTACGTAATATAGGTATGTATATGTATGTATTTATATAATCGCGTAATAAATATGTACCACTGCCTGTTCAAGTTTACATAGGTAATTTGTTAATGATATTCGGGGTTGTGAATAGCGAACAGGAGCCGTTTTTTTACTGTATTGGTAGCTGGTAGCCCATAGGAATGTTTAGCATTTATCATACACTGTATTGTTAGTACTTATACCGTATGTCTCCCAGAAAACGCAACCGGCTCAATTGCTTATAACCACTCTACAACAAGGCGTAGGCATGAGATCATAGCTTGTTGGAATGCTAAGAAGTCAAGCTTTCAGAATTGATAAGCATTTTTATTCAAAACCTTTCCGTTTAAAACTTATGACATGTGACACGCGTGAAAAAAAAAATCCCACGTTAACATATGGACGTTAGCTAATCAAAAGCATGCCGTTAATGACATTACATTTGAGGATTTTCTGGATGTTTCCGGTATTTTTGGAATCTAAATTAATATTTCTAGTGTTTTTCCAGTGTTTCACTGATCCTTCTTGTTCAAACTTTTTACGAGCCGCAAAATTTAACTTTCATCCGGAGGTTTGGCTCCGAAAAATTTCACTTTTAAATTAGAAATAACAAAACTTGAATGTACGTTAGTGTTTTAAGTTTTAATTGTTCAGATCCTTTGTTGTATTTGCAAGTGCATTGTCAAATTGACATAGTTTAAAAAATATTCAGCGAAAATAAAGAGACCGTGACTAAATTACTAAATATCGTTGTCCTTTCAGAAGTTTCCGCGTCAGGAAATTATTTGCGGAAATTTCCTATTGGCACACTTCTCCACGGGTTGTGCATGACGGCTTATTCGTGTGTTAATATGCGAAAATCTTTATGCGGTTATTTTCCCATATTCGAATATTTATTATAATATTTATAATAAATATATTTATTAAAAATTTATAATAACTAACGATATTTTTTTTATTTGTTAACCCCATATGTTTAACATGCGATTTTTTGCACGCGTTTCGCATGCCATACGTTTCAAATGGAAAGGTTTTGAATAATAATACTTATCAATCCTGAAAGCTTGTCTATATTCTTAGCATTCCAACAAGCTAGTGATCTCATGTCTACGCCTTGGTGTAGATAAGTTGGAAGCAGTTGAGCCGGTTGCATTTTCTGGGAAACATACGGTATTTAATGTAAAGTCAGTAAATCCGAACTATGATTCTGCGTGAGCATTTTCCCTTTTCAATATTTTCCTCCTTTTGCTTTCATAATTAACTGAATCCTAACTTTCATAATAACTGAATAGCATAAATAATGATGCTCTGTGTTAGTTTTGTTATTGTTTACAGCTTTATTGCCAGTTCAAGTTCGAAGCTGTTTATCCTCCTTTCAGAGATTAAACTTATTATTCCCTCTGTTCACTTCCTTTACTTGATCTATCTGGTTCTTGATGCTCGTAGAACTCGACGGATGAGATTTGACAATAAGAAGTGGGTTAGCTGTATTTATTCTTGTGCAAGATTTTCGGCAGCAAAACAAGTTGTCTGGAATGGGATAATGCATTTTTGTTCCGGCCACGTATTTAAACTTGCGTGACCGTTGATTTTCCTAAGATGAGTTCCCTGATGAGGATCAAAGTATCGAAATGTTGGCATGCCTTCACAGATATTATTTAACAAAAGTATTTTATTTCGCCAGACCATTGATGGTATCAGGAGCAGCGCAGCTGCTGTACTTCGTTATTTTCCCATTTGCTTTAATTTGAAATCTAATTTAGGAACCCGTGCTTGTCTTCAACAACAAGAATATATGAAGCAAAGATTTAAAATAAATCATCAAACTGCGGGCTAAACTGCATGTCGCGTGCCATTATCGGGAATCGGGACAAGCTCCACTGATTTCTGGCTACTGCGTTCGTGTGTGAAGTGTGAATGCCCCAGTCTTTCCCATTTAAGAGTCGCTAGAAATCCTAATAAAATGTACTTCCATCCCGCCCATCTCACCACAGTTAATGGAACGTGGAATGACGTAATTTTTTTTGTATTTTTTCTTCCATTATTTACTCGGAAGCATTTGATTCACATTAAAGTAGGTGCAAGCATGCGAGACGGACGACACTCCTTTGGGAAATGTTGCAGTGAAAAAAAGCTGACAGCCCTCCTTTAACCCTTTGAGTGCATCCGCCTCGACGTTTTAAACGTATTTTATACACACAAAATTATTGTCCAAGCACATGCATATTATACAGGAATCCCCATTACACTATACTTAATGCTGGCAAAACAAGCGTATAATCTGATGTGGTAGCAACAATGTTTTTTTTTTGCGTCATCATTATTAGCATGTAGCAATAGTTTTCTGTGGAAGCCCAAGAGTTGTTAATGTCATTATTACAAGTGTGTACCAGTAAGGACGTAGGTATACATATGTATATACATAGGTATGTGCAGCCCATAGTAAAAACGTATGTGAAAAGGGAGCCAACCTGCAATTCATCTTCAATCATTCGTGTCTTTGCACTCCAACGTTTTAACTGATGAGGGGGGACGACGCCGAGACAGAAAAAGATGATGGGAGTTCCGTTCATTAGCATAATACCTTAAATATCTGTCCATGACTCATTCACCACAACAGTGTCGTGACAACTACACTTGAATAAACATCACACCACATCAGTGTTTCAAAAATATTTGGAGCGTTTTTTTTTCCAGCAAATCCTCATCTCTCTGGGAAAAGTGCAAACGGAGTAACGCAAAAGAACTGGTGAGATCCTCTCCTTCTGCCGTGTTTTTGGGACGCTTCAAAAAACTTTTTGCATCCCTGGATGCCGGCTCGTTAACTTTAAACTTTAATTGCCTCTACTAATACGTGAAGGTAATTATTTATAGCTATGCATTCACATTAGATATCCTTATCGAGGAATATTTAATATATACTAAAAATACATTTTGTGGAATTAGTGTTGTTATCGGGAATGTTTTTTAATTGCAGCCTTCAAGTGCTTTACACCAGCCTTAGAAAGACTGTCCTTGGAAGCTTGCTGTTAAGTTTCCGATCCGATTTTTGAATTCTGGTTCACCCATCTTTGACATTGATTCCCCGAAGTTTTGGAAATTGAAATCTCCAGAAATCTCCGAAAAAATCTTCAGGAATTGGAATCTCCAGAAATCTCCGAAAAAATCTTCAGGAATTGGAATCTCCAGAAATCTTCCGAAACAATGGGTTTGAGTCTCCCCCAAATCCTCCGGGGCTCCGACGCCCCGCCAACGTATTTTGAAGCCGTCAAAAGTTCCTTGCCACCCCCGCCATATTCCCAGGTCGAAGGGAAGCACCATTCCGTGGTCTTACTTCCAGGTCAACTCCCGTCACAATTCGGGTCGTGCGGTGAAGGTGAGGATCAAGGGGGAATTTCCAGGGGCAATGTCCCCGCCCATGTCCAATTGTATTTACCACCTACTCACACCCCCGGAAGCCGATGTCGTCCCTCCGGATCCGACCCACCCCCGCCATATGGGAGCTGCCCACATTTGGTGATAAGGGAAAAGGCCGTCCTGACCTCCGTTTTTCAATATTTGGTCGCCGTGACGGTCATCACGGTCATCTTCATCGTCATCTTCTACATCATCCGCGCCGCTGGGGGAAGTGATGGACATCATCAGGGGAGTGGCGGTCATGATGATTGGGAATTAAATGTGTTGTCCAATCATTACAACGTGGGGAAATATTATTCGCCATATTAGATCTTAACGTACTAAATGATCTAAACGTTTTTAAATTTAAAATTTTTTACATGTTAAAATGTTTACATTTAAAAAATGTATTATTCCTGACTCATCCAGTAACGTTAGTTGTAAATACCCCCGTTAAGTACAAATATTTGTCAAATGTTGCTGCAAAGGTAACTTATGTGTGTATACGAGCTTGTTCATCTGCCGGTGTAAACTGTGAATCAAGCAATACATTTTACGCTTTAAAAAAATGTGTTTTGTGTACATTATTATTTTTTAAATGTCTGTCTAGTTATTGTTGGATACCAAAGTCTTCCTGGAATACTGCGAAGTATTCCGTTTGATCTGTTAGCGTTTATTGTCAACTATTTACATTGTACATAGTTCGGTTTTGAAGAATGTATTATTTATGAGGAATGTTATAGGTATTTATCAGTCTTATTGTTTGTTTTTATGTTCCGTTTCGTCGTCTGTCTAATGGAGATGTTGGTACATATGTATGTTTCCCTCCCATTTATGACCATTATTGAATTTTTATGTGACTGATATGTGTCTTATACGCTGTAACTATGTGTATCAGAATACAAGACAATAATATTTTTTCCTGTGTTTTCACCTATTGTTTCAATCTTTGTTGTGAGCCATCCATGACTTATCATTATCAACTATTACTCCATCAATTACCGGGAAATTAGAGGCAGCATTTGCTTTAATCGCTCTTCGCTAATGGGGAAAATACTTTATCGCGACAAACCTCTGGGCTTTCTGATTTCTTCATTTGTAAACTGTATCCTACGTATAATGCACACACGTAATATGAGACCAAAAATAGTCAGAGGATACAAATTTTCCGTCTTAATAAGAACCTTGCATGTGTGTAAAAGTCCCACATGCAAGGCCACAGAAGGAATTGTACCGAACAACTCATCGGAATGCGCACACGCTGGCATTCTGAAAGGGGGAAAAAGACCATTAATATCATTGTAATGACAATGAAGCACAGGTGCTAATTTTTTTTCTACGAAAACCATTCAAACTGCTATTACCTCACCGTTACCATAATATGTTTTTAATTTTTTTTTTACTGTCATCATTATCATACCGCTCATTGTGAGGAAGGGTGGGGAGATGTGAGGATTGTGACATATCCAAATGCAAAGTATGCCGTTTGGGTCAGGAACATTTGTTTTTATTATTTTCACGATAATAGAATGTCTTTCCAACAAATTCACTATATCTCCGCAAACCACGGTTTGGAAAATAACTGTAAAATAATTTATTGCATTTTTCTTGTAACAATACATTCGTCTATACCAAACACATACGAGCTCCGGCGAAAGGGTTAAATCGAAAATAATTTCCATTAATTCCCGGCAAAACACATATAGATGCATATGTATGCATGTTAGCTTCCTGGAAATATACTGTATAAAAGATATCATCTTTGTGTCCAATCTTCGAAAATAATGATTTTTTGTGACACTAAATGACTGTTTTATATATTATTATTATGGCGACCTTTTACCCCCATTTTTAAAGGAGAATACGAGTCAATTTCTCCTTTATTATGAGGATTTGGTTGCTGTATCGTAAAAGGACAAGAAATCCGGGATTAAATATTAATATGACAAGATAATCCATCAGAAACATGTGATCTCACCTTGATCAGTACACTATACTCATCACTCATCCCGCAAATTGGCAGACGAAACCACCATTTTAAATAAATTCCTTATATGGTAAACTTCAAACGAGAAAGCATTTTTAAAATTCTTTTCTTATGAATCCAGCAATAAGGGGCGAATTAGAATTTATAGTTCATTTTAAATAAATTATTTTATTTTTCCAAACACACACCACACACCTCCAACAGGTGTTCAATTTCAATACACAGCGTAATCCAATCAGAAGAACCGCAGTGTAATTATGCTTAGATAGAAAAGGAATGTTTTGTTGAGTGATCATGATTTGTCATTGTCACTCCGTGCTGGTACTGGAATTTTACTGAAGTCATAATAGCTGGAAATTTTGCGTATATATATACACATTTGTAATATACACGCGTATGTATTGCCTTTACAGGTCTGACAATATTGTTAAAACGACCTGTGTTGTTCCAATTCATCAAAACTTCCATGTTTAAAAACATTTTGGGACCCACTTCGTTTCTTCCTAATCCCATAAGCCCAAACTATTCCTCGGAAAAACACTTACGGCGCATGGAGCAAGGTCAACCCGTCAATAAGTCAAACGTAATCAAAATATTGATGAACGTCTGAACATTAATTAACAAGTTTAACAGGGTCGAGGGTGAGGGCGAAGTATTGTCCATGCGAACTTATTAATGAAAAAAAATTATCAACTCCACAATACATACAATGATACAACAATTAAAAAAAATTTGGTTTAGGGCTTTGTGCACAAACCAATTTTTTTTTACAAAGAATATATGGTATAAGATTTGTTCATTTCAAAAGAATTGTTGTTTTTGCGTTTATTTAAATCAAATTTGTTCGGAACATGAAATCAGCCAACGTGTGTAAGCAAACGGCTGCTGTTTGAGCTGGTTGCAAACGAATTTAAATTCAGCATAGAAAGGCCAATCTTTTTCGGTGTAATTTTGAATAAATCTTGCTTCTATTACAATTCTACATGAGTATATTAAAAAACATTCATCACCAAAATACAGCGAAATAAAAATATGTTTGTTGAATTTGTGGAAATGATCATTTTAGGTTTTAAGACCGCATGGAGATGATCAGATTATGTACTTCACCCTCGAAATATAAACATTCTTCAGTCATCGAGTCTCTGATTAAAAATTCCTGTCGCTTTTATTTACAGATAAAAGTACTTTATATTAGTATATCAGACATTCCCAGATCATAAGGTCTGCAAAAAATGCTTGAAATATTTTTTTGCACGGCATAATTAAAAGTTAATAAATATCTCCTGCAGCTTGTTTGAATGCAATTGTGATATACCTGTGATAAACATATATATATGTTTCATGTAAAAAGAACGCTTGAATATAACTTCTGTATAACAAAGCGCAGAGATCTCGTCTTTCGCTCTTTAGAAGGCTGCAGAAACATGCTTTCAGAATTGCTAAGCAGGAACATTTTCCCGACTTTCCGTTCACAAGTTGTGGCATGAAAACAAAAAACAATTCTATACTGAGATATGGCAGCTCCGTTTTGGTGATAAAGTGATAAAGTGGGGTTTCACATTCCCATTTTATTTATTTTTTCTCTCCTTTAGTCGCTTTCTTTACTTACATTCCTCTCTTTCATTTCTCTTTTCATCTCTATCTTTCTTATTCCATTAATTTATTCCTTCCATTTCTTTTCGGTCTCTTTTTCTCGTATTTTTAATTTGCACTTTCCCTAGAGAAAAAATCAAAGTAAAGAGAGATATAAAAATAGGAAGGAAAGAAGCTTAAAATAGGGTAGGAGCGATATAGACTCAAAAAGAGATAATAAAGAACAAAGGAAAATATGAGAAGACCAGGTTATCCGCTGGTTGTTTATTGAAACGAATCTATCGTGTCTCAACAGGGGAAATTTGTTATTTTGTTTGCTTGCCATAACTTCGGTACGGAAAGGTACAATAAGTTCTTGCTTCGCAATTATGCAAGCCTGTATGTATTTGTAGCATTCTAACGAGCTAAACAAAATTTTTCTACGCTTTGCGTAGAGAATTTGCGTATTCGCCGGAATGTGGATTAATGCAATCCTGCCATAATAATAACATGGGAAAATTTCTATTTTGTTTTCCTGCCGTACCTTTTGAACAGCATAGGCACAAAATGTTCTTGATTAGGCATTCTGATACCTTCCCGCTTTATCATTTTAACGAGCTAAATATAAGTTATCTACGGCTTCTTATACAGAAGTTCTAGGCATAAGCGTCGGTTTCCTTTTATTTGAGACATATGGTATGTATGTATATGTATATCTAAATATCTACGTGTATGTATACAAAATACAAGTACAACTAATAAATATTTAAAAAAAAATCAGTTCAAAAAATCGGTTCAGCTATGCCTAACTTTCTGGTCTTTACAATTTAGAATTTTCTCTTGAGGATTCTTTCTTCTTGCTGGCATTCCATCTTTGCATAATATGCGTGCAGCATATTATAGCAAAGAAAGGTTTTTCTAAATCGCAAGGTATTTTTTATTTTATTGAAAAGTTTATTATTTATATTTATTACTATTCATTTTTTATTGAGAACAAGCCAATACTGTATCCCTAAATGTACAAAACTTTTCTAAACTCTAACAACACACTATTCAAAAAACTTGTCCAGTAAATCTGAAGTGACAGAATTCTGAAGTCTAGTTCTAGTTAGTCTAGTATATACTGCAAATAAATGGTTAAAATTGAATATTGCTGCAAATTTTTTTGTGATTGGGTGTTCCTGCTCTTGGTGTATTTTCTCTTGCAGAAAATGCGATTTCTTCTTTGGAGTTTATCCATGTAAATGCAGACAACATGACTCCATTTATAAAAACAACTACATCGTACGAGAAATTCTTTAAATCCAAGTTTTAAACGTAAATCTGTGCCTAACCGGGTGAAATAACTGGCTTCATGATTTTTTGTAACGTTATATGTATGAGTTTATCTACTTTTTAAAAAAAAATTTGTTGTATATTTTTCAAACCAACAGTGCTTACCCGAGATCAAGCCAAAATCCAGCAGGAATTGATGAACCGCAGTATCGAGACCAATCCATAAAAAATAACACATTTTCGAGAAGAATCAAACCCCTTGAGCGGAAGTTCTATGCCTGGCAGAGGAAAAATGCTTGTCAATGCAGCTGGTAAGTTAAATGGAGATGATATTTACTCGTATTGTGTTTATATGCTAGTACCAAATTGGAACAAGAAGATGACAATAATCTGGTTAATTACAATCACGAAATTTAAATGGAAAGGAAATTAATTTTTACAATTAATGTCTAATCTCTAATGAATTAACGTCGATCACTGTAGTCGACATCCAAAGCTCGAGAAATCATCCAGGGTTAAAGGCAAGGGAAAAATCTCTCCCCGGAGTAAAACCAAAGCAAAAGCCAAAAAAACCAAGGAATCGAAACCCATTGATATAGTAGCCGAAAACTCTACGGAACTTCGGGTAGTGTGTCTTCCGGCGACTGAAAAAGGTACGAGTATAATCTTTGTGAACGGTGAATTAGATTTTAAGAATTTTCCACTATGCAATATATTTATTTACACTAGATTTTCGTACTTTATTTTTAGTTACAATATAAACTGATACTGAAGCTTGAGACATAATGCTAATGATATTAGTGATTTAATTATACTAATAAATATAATAAATATCAATACATTTAATTTACGTTCCAGGCAGATACATTTGCCCCGGTTGTAGCAAGACTTACAAACCATGGTACATGCCCAAGCATATACAGAGTCACTGCGCCTATTTCAAGAAATATGCGCTCAATCAGTAATAACAGAGTAAATCAAGCTGGAGATAGCAAGATGAACACAATATATTTTGACGTTTTTGATTTACTTTTCCATTTATTCATAATATATTATATGTATTACGTAATTTTTTCAAGAAAATAATGATGCGGTCAGTGGTCGCACATCTATAAATTTGTTTTGTTGGGATAATTTTATAAGATTAAATCATTTACATATTATGAGCAAATACAATAAGTTTATAATATAACTTGTAATTAAACAAATTTTTAAGGATTGAGGTCAAAATTTTACCATCGGTGACATACGATGCCGGGATATTTGTAAATATGTAATGTGTACGCGTACTAGCTACAAATGAGAAAATAATAAGGATAATTGAAAAACCTACAACGTCAAATTCCTACATAAAACTGGTTTTATGTTGTATGAATTATTCTAACTGATTTTCCATTACGCCGTCGCAAACAAACATACATATACCTAAAGCTTTGGTGGTATTCACGAATCCAAGTTTATGGAGCTAATTTGGGGCGGGGCCTTGGGTTGTATGGGTTCAGTTCTGTCTATGGGGCTGAGTTCAGCAATGTAGTGGTTGAGTATAAGGCGGTTGGGTGTAA
>JAQGBT010004708.1:0-15905 GCA_034698585.1 Disparrhopalites patrizii
GCGCCCACGGTATTCATGAAGTACGAAGAATAGAAAAGTGATGATGAAACGCAAAGTATACTGTAAATTCGGCTTAACTCTTTACAGAAACAGAGAGAGAGAGAGAGCGAGAGAGAGAGAGAGGCTTGGGTAATGGCGGTCTTCCTTGTATAGCAAAGAAGAAGAAGAATGTGCCCATTAATGGAACTCATACAGTTGAATAGCATTAAACAAATTCGTCGCATATCTCTCTCTCTCAGTGCACAGAGCCATAAGGAGCGCATAATAGACTTACATATGCCTATGAATGTATATATATAATGCGGTAAATACGTCCCACAAGAAATATTAAGTCCACGGTGCAGAAATGTGCACCACACAAAATACTATAATAGGTTTAAACGAACGGAGTGAGAGAGAGAGAGAGAGAGAGAGAAGGAAAAAATTGAAATCATAAGCGCAGGAATAGCTATATAAGAATCAAGGGCCATATGGTGTATGAGGGGCTATAGGCATTAAGGAGGTATGAACACAGAATATATTGTTGTTGCTAACTCTAATCCGCTGATCACCGTATGTAGGAAGTGGCCGCATGCACGTGAGGGATGGGGATAGTGGTAGTAGTAGTAATAATAATAAAATTATAAATATGGGACTATTGTGATGATGAGGCTTGGTGGAGGTGTCCGTATAATAGACAGTGCTTCGGAGGAGGAAAAAGTGTAGCCTATAAAAGGTAAACGCTCCTCTCCGTCTCTCTCTGTGGAAGCTCCATGAGCGCTATATGAGCTCAGATCCAAAACGCACACTGCCTTGTCAAAGGGTGAAGCCTTCACGCTGTGATGTGGAAAGCGCCTAATTCTTCCAGACTTTGTAATGAGTTTAAGGAGTCATTATGCCTTTTGAATTCCTGCAGTGTGTGCCGAGCTCTCTCTCTCGACTTGTCTCTCTCTCTCTCTACGACTTAAATACTCCTCACACGGCCTCTCTCTCTCTGTCTCATCCTCCTCCCTATGGGGAAAATATCAGAGGGATTTGATAGAAGAAGGGATTATGACACATGGTCCCAGCTCTTTCTCCGGGGCTCTGAATACAATAACAAAAAGTGTGTAAAAAAGAGGTTCTTCTCTTTTTTGGGAACTCTTTTTTCCCTCCTTTTGTTGTTGTAAGCAAATAAAACCAACAAGACTTGACCTCTGTCCCAACCAAAATCCTCGAAGATAGCAATAACGGGAGGGGAATTGAAGGATAGTCAAGAGAATAAAGACAACAAAGTGATGCAAACCATGTGAGGGGAGAAAAATAAATAGAGGTTTTTGGGGAAGAAAATATTCTTTTGCTGACCTTAATTGAACAATGGGGTAATTTTTTAAGTTTAGAAAAAAAACGTTTCAAGAGAAGTGCATTTTGACAAGGTTTCATAGCGGAATCCACGCCACTTTGAGACTGGATGATGTAACCATGATGAGGAAAGGAAGATTCTGTGGGAGTCGTTGGAGAGAGGATGAGACGGAGACGGGGAGACAGGGAGACACCGAAAGAAGAGTTTTTAATCCTTGTGGGATTTCCATGTCTCTCTCCGTGGCTACCAAAAAAGTTCTGGATAGTATCCATATAAATGTGATAATAGGACGCAGGGTTGTTTAAAGGCATAAATAGTTATAATAACGTGAATATGAGCAAGTATCCTGCTTAATCGTTGGATTTGTCAAGGAGAGAAAGGTATGTATGGGATGGGATGAGATGGTTTTTGGGAGGAAGAAAGAGACGCTTTTTCCCTCGGCCCTCCTTTCTGCCCCTCCGTCTATGTAAATAAGTTTGACTTCTTTTGAGTCTGGCCAGACCCTGTTTGTCCTTAATCAGTAAGTTGGTCACAGTGTGTTCCTTTACGGAGCTGTAGGGATCTCTCTTTCCTTATTTCTCTCTCTCTCTCTCCGTCTCTCTCCCTCTCTCTCGCTCTCTCTCTCTGTTCTTCTTCGTCATCTTCTTCGGCGGAGCCCCCTACAGCTTTTGGGGCTGATGTCCTGCTGTGTCGACTTGGCTGGAATTATTGTGAGGTCTGCTGACCTTGCTTGTGTACACCGATAGTTGGTCTTAACAGCAGGATTTTTTGGGAAAATATCCGTGAAAAATAACGAGGGTGGAGTAAAAATTCTCTCTCTCTCTCTCTCTCCTACTATTCCTTCGTCCCAATACATACAGGTCAGGTTTTGGCCCCAAGAGTTTCTTCTTCTTCATCCAAAAGGCCAGTTTCTTGTTGTGATAAACCTTGTTCTATTCAAGCAGTAGTTGCATACAGCGGGGTCCCTTTTTCCAACAAGAATTCCCTCTCTCTCTCTCTCTCTCTCTCTCTGTACGTATGTATGTATTAAGTCCATCCGAGAACTGTTCACCTGTTTTGTATTCCAGTTAGCATTTTACGGCCAAGACTTTTTTCCCCCTTCGTCTTCCTCTTCTTGAAAGAGGAGGAAGAAGAAAAAAGAAGAAAAAAGAAGAAAATCTCTAAGGGATATTATTGTGTAACAATAATAAGAAAGTGTACATAGAAAGGTAAAAGCCATAAAGGGGGAAAAGTTCTCTGTGTGTATAAGTTCTTTTAAAAAAATATTTTTTTTCACTTTTTTTCCCAAATCGTGAGTGGCTACATAGTTTTTTTTTTTGAAGTTTGTAATAGAACAGGAGCCTGGGAAATATGGAGTGAAAAGCTGGGGGTCAAAACATGACAAAAATACTACGCTCCTTATTATGATTGTTATTACAATACTATCACTTCCGTATGTCTTCCCCTTCTCCAAAGTACACCAGAGGGAAAAGGAGATTTTATTGTTGAAGGGAAATGTATTTGGAAAAAAATGCTTGTATTTACAGAAATTACCCCACAGAATTTTTTTTTATTCACCCTCCACTTTGGATCTAGCCTCGTGTGGGAACCCAGCGACTAAAAATTTCTAAAATGGCAGTTCCTATCATAGAGCATTGACATGTGCCAAAGGATGACTTTCCATTAGCCCAAGACGAAGAGGAGAGGAAAGTGGGGGGAAGATGATAAAATATTGATAGAAGTGATAAAATTATTATTTTTGTGGTGGAGAAGAGCCAGAGGGGGAGGAGGGTGGGCATATTTTTAGTCTCCTTCTACATATATATGATTCCAAACTAATTAAATATTTATGACTCCAGAGGGATTAAAGAGAGAGAATGTGCGGTAAACCAAAAAGGAAACGAGAGAGAGAGAGAGAAGAGAGAAAAAAAGAAAAGGGTTTTCAAATGAAATTTTTTTAAACACAGTCCTACCTCCAAAAAAAATACACTCACAGTTTGCAAAGAGAATTTTCAATGATGGTAAGAGTGCAAGTATCGATGCGTAAGTGTGTCTTTGAAGGGAAAGGGAGTGAGAGAGCGAGTGAAAAAAAAACTTATTTCCCTCAGGATGGCTTTTGGTTGTCGATTGAATTCAGTTAGTGTGAGAGCCAGGCCACGGCACACCCTTTTCCAGCCACATGAGCTGATGATGAGAGCCATTCACATCTCTCTATGTAGGTCCCACCGAGTTCCGCATTTCGCCAACCAAAACCCTTCATGGTCTCTTTAGTCAAAGGCAAGAGAGAGAGTGAGTGAGATGAAAAAGGAGAGGGAGAGAGAGAAGAAAAAGGAGAGAGAGAAACTGAAAAAAAAAAGACTGAAAAAATACTATCCGAATGTTTACGTCCAAAGTTGTTTCCTTTTTCCTGGCAAAAATTTGACGAGTTCTCTACGCATGTTCTCTCTCACTTCCTTTTCCTCCCGTCTTCCCCTTCCTCAGCCGTCCGCCAAGGATGGGCTTTTTTGAAGGAAAAAAAAATTAGATGGCATGGAATATTGATGTATAAAGGAGGGCAAAAGGAAGTTTTTCAGAAAGGAAGAGAGAGAGAGACATTTTAGAAAGAGAGAGAGAGAGAGAGAAATGGAGAGACGATGAGAGAGAGCAGGAGAGGGAAATTGTGGGAGAGTAAAAAAAGAGATTTAGAGCGGTGTAGTATTCATGGCATTGGCAAATAGGATGAAAAAGTTTCAAGTGGACTCCCCGGCTGCTGGCTCCATTGAAGCTCAAGACCCGTGCGTAATGCCCCACATGATTTTTTTTTGGGCGAAGGGGGACGTTTATTGAAGTCGACACAAACAGAACAACAACAATTTTGTCTGAGGACCTCATAGGGAACATGCATTATGCAACAACAACAACCACTTTTTTTTTCTGCACAAAGAATATATTCGAATGGTTCAGGTAGAAAGGGGAAAAGAGACAGAAAGAGAGAAGGACTCCTTTTTTCTGCCCTCTGACACAGTTGCTGCTGCTGCCGTGCGAAGGGAAAAACGCTCCACTATTTGTATTATTATTGAGATTTATCAATTTCCCTGATAGCTTTTGATTGAGCGTGTGGAAAGGAGCAAATACTAACTTCACTCTCAGTTTCCTTTATTATCATGGTGAGAGTGAGAGGGGAGAGATACAGAAAGGAAGAAAGAAAAGAAAAAATTATGTAAGTGTCCGTGTGAGACAAGTCTCCGTTAGGAAGGCGGACAGCTCAAGTGGTCATAATGTATGTGATGTCGGGCTTTGTACTATGTACATATTACTATATAAATATATGTATATCCACCTATACATATGTGGGCATCTATAACTCTCTTCGTCTTCCCTTCATCATCATGTTGATGTTGTGTGTGGACAGTGAGGCCCCACATGAGAGTCTGGGCGTCCTCCTTTACTCCTCTTGATGATAAATGCTCCATGTGTGTGTGTGTGTGATCTGTATCATGCATCATGATGATGAGGATGATGATGAGAATTAGAATTTATGGTGTGAACAAAAGGCATGGAAATGTATGGAGAAACATGAGATGATTAGAGGGAATCAAAGCAAAAAGGTAGACGAAGCTCTTCTTCTCCTTCTTTTTTATTATTATTATTACTCACTGCTCAATGAGAGTTTATACTTGTTGCTTTTTCTCCGCCACCAAAAAAAAATCGTTCTCTCCTTCTTCTCCATCTTCCTCTTCTCCAGCAACTCAACCCTTTCCTCTCCAAAAAACTCTCTTTCCATCTTCCAAGAGGATTTCCCCTCTCCGTTACACTTTGATCTACGGGAGTTCCACAAAGAGACAGAGTGGCGGGTCCATCAGAATGTTTTGGAGGGAGAGAAATATATATTAAGGATGTTCGTTAGGAATATATTGAAGGATGCTCTGCCACCACGGAGGCTTCCTTGAGTGCCGTTGGCCTTCAAAAAATCCTTCCACTTTTTCATGATTATTAAATTTTTGTCTCTCCAGTACGCACGCTATCACTTCTTCCCTTCTTCATCCACTTGATTGCCGAGCTCCTGCTACTTGTAACAACTACTGGATGCATGATCCTCATCCATCACGAGTATGTAGGGCGCTTTGGAGTCTTATTCAATCCTCCAATACATTATTGTTTGTCCAAAAAAGTATCAACAAGTACGGTTCTATCAGTGAGACAGATCACAAAGGGAGAGAGAGAGAGAGAGATGAACGGATTTCCTACCACCGAGTAGACATTCTCTGTTAAAGGAGCAGAACATGGGCTTTTGATGCACGACTTTTGGGAGGGAGAACACGTGGTGAGGCTTCGGAGAGACTCCAGAAGAAAGACAATGGCCAACTTTTTCATTATGATTATTTCCCTCCAACTCTTCCCTTAATAATCTCCTGATAACTCTATTACTCTCTGCTGGCTGTAATGGAACCAATACTTTCATTATGGGGAGATCGTCTCTCCTTCTCTCTCTTGTGCTCTCTCCCAATCACTCTCTCGCTCTCCTTCTCCGCAGTGGTTGAGTATGAATTACCAAGTCTCGAAGGAACGTGAGCAAGTTCAAGACGAAATGGTTATAGTTCACAGTCGGACGTCCTGATTGAGTTCTTCACACAAGTCATGTCAAAAGTGATTTCCAAGCTCTTGCCAAAAAATCCCTTTCTCCCTCCTCGCTCCCATTGAGGACTTGTACATGATCTGGTCTATTCCTCAATGCAATTCCCTTTTGATTCTCCTACCGCTCCCTACAACTGGATTACGAGTGGATCAGTGGATGACACAATCCCTCAAGAATTAAATGGAATGTCGTGAGTCCTACCTCTCATTGAGGTTGTAAATTATTCTCCCTTCCAGGATGTAACTGTGTTAACTAAAAAAAATTATTTGTTTTTGTCCTTTGCAGATACGTCAAGAGAAGCCATACTATATAGCTGATCCTGAAGTAGACTCTTTGGTAAGTTTTTTTAATTGCCCTTTTATAACCTTTGGATGGATGTACAAGATTTCTACCAAATATGTTTATGTGTGTGATTGCATGAAAAAGAATTTGATTTGTGAGTACCATTCTACCATTCTCCCAGTCTGTTATTTTATATATTTTTTACCACACACTTTCTTCTGTGTGAGTGAAACCGAATAGGTTGTAACATGGTCTATGATGTAGTACTTGGTGAGGTTATCTCCCATATTAATCACTTCTTGAACCATCCACCAAATATTTAAATGAGAGGAGCCTCACTAAACAATCGTGTATAATTAGTCAACATTTTTCTCCCCCCGTGCATTTGTAGAGAGAGATTTGGTTGGGATGCTCTGAGGGTCTTGTAGGACTTGTATCAAAAGCCAACCATTAAAGGTATACTTTTGGCAACGGGGGGAAGACATGAACTTTTATTTCAGGAGTATATTTTTTTGTACTGAGCAGAGGCTCTTTCATGTACTCAGATCATTATTATTATAACTATTACGAAAGGACAGAGTCAGAGGGCCGGAACGAGGGAGGAAAAAAAAGAGAAGAATACATGTTTGTTTTGTTCATGTCGGACTGCTACAGCGTATGAATTTAATTTGTATTAGATGAGCCATTATCATTGTCCAAATACGGCCCAGCACAGTCAGTCACCCAGGGAGTTGTAACAAGCTTGTAAAATAAAACAGGGGGAAAAAAGTCTGTGCAAGACTCTTCTTAGGTTCCAAAATGTCGTGGTGAAAGAATTGTTTCTTATAAGATCTTCCTATATGGGACACACATATGATTTCTTGGTAATGATACCCCTCATTGTTGCCCATATGCATGGCCTATAGCCATGCCAAAGAAATGCACCACGTCTATGGTTTCCCCCATCACAACACATTTTAATGGATGATTGTCCCACTCGTCTTCTCCTTATATTTTTTTTTAAACCTGCCATTTACATTCTCATTACCAAATAAATGCGGAGGCCCCTGCAGGACCCAATACCAAAAGGGTCTATGGAGTGGACGGAGAGGAAAAATAGACAATTGTGGTTTTTACTACAAGGAAATTATACATACCCTAATAAATAGACCAGGTCCATGTTCCTCCCACTACTGTAACCCGGGAATCTTTAAAGAGGACAAGACATTTCAGGGGATTTATGATTTATCTTTTTTCTTTTGCAAAATAATTGTCAGTATTTTGTACCCAAACAAAATTGAATGGTGGGAGGATGATCGTTCTCTGCATTTATTTCCAAGGGGGAATGCCAAAGGGGGAAAAAAATCTGGGAAAATAATATTGAGGAAAAAGCTAAGAAGGAGTGAGTGAGTGAGTAAGCGGTGGGTAGTGGCCATTAAGAGTGACTAGCAATCTGTATAGACTCATAAGAGAAAAGAAATAGAGAGAGAGAAGGGGGAGGGAGGGAGAGATAGAGAGAGCGAGACGGTCGTGAAAAGAGAAGAGGTGAGTGAGATAATGACACGTTTGTCGCTCATGTGGGAATCATCCTTTATTGTTTGGAGTGCCCATTCTCTCTCTTTCTCCCTCCCCCTCTCCCTCTCTCGCCTTCTCTCTCTCTCCCTCTTCCCCTCCCTCTCTATCATCCTCTCACTCCCTCCTCCCTCCTCTCCACCGGGCCTTGGTGGTGGTAGTTTGTGCCATTAAACAATTTTGATGGCCGGCCCGGGATTGATATCAAAAAGCAAATGGATGCTGACTTAACTCTATTATCATAATACTATATACGTGACTCTTTACGATGGCATGGAGAACTCTTCCAAGTCAGACAGGGCCGACACAACAGCAATAGAGAGCGATAGAAAGAGAGAAGATGATACAGAGAAGGAGAGAGAGAGAGGGCGATACAGAGAGAGAGAGAGAGAGGGGAGGAGAAAAACTCCAATCTCTATATTGCTTGTATTATTACTCGAATGTATCATTATTGCTGAAATTTATACACTGTGGCCGTACTCCATGGTTTATTGGATGCCGTGTGTGTATGTGTTTGTGTGTGAGTCGAGGAAGGACGAGAGTCATTATTGTTACTACAAGTCTTTACATTTTTTGTGCTCTTCTTCTCCTCGCACAGACCACTCTTAGTACAAGTAGTAAGAAGCAGTAATAGTTGCGAATATATAAAGGCTTTCTCTCTCTCTCTCTCTCGTACTCTACCTCCTTTATTTCTCTATATCTTACTTCCAAAGTCATAAAGATGAGCATGTAATGTGTGTAGTATTGGTTGTTGTTGTACAGCCGAGAGAGAGAGAGAGTTAAAAAAAAATGGAGAGTATGGAGAGGATACACCTGTTTTACAGAGACTCGGGCCAATGGTAGAATAGAGAGCGAAGCTTGTGGAATATGTAGTGTAAGCGGAGGAGAGCAAGAGAGAGAGAGGGAGAGAGAGAGAGAGAGGCACATATAGCACAAGGTTGGAATTTTAACAACATAATTGTAAGGTGTACATAATGATGACTTTTTGAGGAGTGTCAGGAGGGCGTAATCTTTGGAATGAGGTGCACGTGTTTTTCTCTCACAGAATATATATTCCATATCTACTAGCCCCACTACTACCACGTACCATCAGAGAGGGAGAGAAAGAGAATATTTAAGGGTACACATTCAAAATGTGTGAGACGAAGGCAATGGACCAAGTTCCAGGGAGGAGAAAGAGAGAGAGAGAGAGAGAGAAAGAATCTTCTCCTGCTTCTTCTTCATCCCCGTCGTCGTCTTCTGATGTGAGATAGCCACGTTGATTAGATGAATACCAGGCTTTGTTTTCTTCCTTGGCCCTCTCTCCATACATCTTCTCTGTGCTAGGACGCATATTTTTCCATGGGGCATGTGCATACCAAGAACTTTGTCATGGAGAGAGAGATTGGAGGAGAGTAGAAAGAGAGAGAGACAATGAAAGAGGAGGATTGAGGAGAGAGTTAATGGAGAAGGAATAAATACGGTGGAGAAGAGGAAGGGTCGAGGAGAGAAGAAGAAGTCTTATTGAGATGGGAAGGAGATCACATTGCACGTAAGAGAGAACACAGGGCAGGTATTTTGTTTGTGAGGAAGATGTATGTTATATATAAAATGTTACAGAGAGAGAGAGAGACGACCACGATGACGATTTGAATGACGATCTTGATAGGGCAGTGCGACGTTGGGGAAATAGTGACATGTGAGCATTAAACATATGTAAATGACTGGAACAAGTCCTCGGACCTTTGATTCTGGGCAAGGGAATCCGGAGGTTTATTACTCAACAAAACATTAATATATGCGGACACTGGCATTTATTTAGGATTTAATCAGGGACGTCCTCTTGGCTTCCTCTCTCTCTCTCCTTCTCTGACTGGTTTTCTCTCTCTCCTCTCTCGGGCAAATGCTGTTATAGGAAGACCCTTTTCCCCCTAAAGGAATGCATCCTACCCTTTTGTTGTACATAAGGGAGGGATAGTGCGTTAAAAGTCAAGGATTAAAAAGAATCTTTTACACACAATGAGGGAGAATGTTTGGTAGTCCTAAGGACTTGCATTAAGTATTAAGGGGGAAGTTAGTAGTAAATGCGTCCATGTGTGTGAGTGCAGTGTGGGTACAGTGAAGAATTTAAATGATTATCTCCAGGATTTCACTGTCGCTTGTTATTCTTGTTCTTCCTCCCTTCCAACATTTTATGAAGGGCAAAGGAACAAAGATTTTCTTCCCCGTTTCTCCTTTTTCCCCATTCACAATGTAACGAGGCCAAGCACTGTTAGACTTTTGGAGGAGGAAAAGGGGGAGAAGAAAAAGAGGAGAAATAAAAGGGGAAGAAATCTCTTTTGTATTTCTTATTCCCAAAATACAAGAATTTCTCTTCTCTCTCTCCTTTATTGTCAAGAACAACTCCGAGTATCTTGTACACAGGTACGATTTCTCCCCTTTTCTCTCTTTCTCTCTCTAGCTCTCTCTGAATTCCTTGTAGAGAACATACCTTCGTCCAGAGAAGGGAGTTTTTTTTTGCTTCGGATAATGGGACAATTTTTGGACAATCTCATTTCTCCCTCATATTATTATTTCCTTTACACGTATATTGTTATTACCATTATGACCATGCCTGCCCCTGCCACTTGGTCTCCCAATGCCAAGGAGTTAAAAGGGCAGCTGGAAATGGCAGTCATAATTGGGAGAGTTCCACCGACCCAGTCTTATATAAGGAAAGGTAGAGAAATTGAAGGTGCATAAGGGAAAAAAGGAGTAAGAATGTGACAGTGTGGATGCACATGGCAAGTGCATGGAGTTTTTTTTTCGTAACTGGTACAGGTAGATACAAGGTGGAGATTTGAAGACATTTCCCTCACAATTAGTGACAAGAGTTTCTTCTCGGTCGTCTTCACCATTTGATATTGCCCATGACTCCCTGGCTCACATTTTTCCCCCTGAGACTCCTTCCTATACACGGTGTCCTTTGCAGTATTTACGAGTTGGGCCAATCTACAGGATGGTAGAGAGAGAGAGAGAGAGAAAGGGAGAGAGACAGAGAGAAGGAGCGGAGGAATGTTGTAAATAATAAGTGGTCTCAATGCTCACTATAAAATTGTCGTTTAATAACATAGTTTCCTCTACCTACATGTCAGTACATGGAGAAGTGGAGAGAGAGAGAGAGAGAGAGAGAGAGAGAGAAAACAAGAAAGACATGGACTTGTCTCTCTCTCTCTCTCCCTGAAAAATTTAAAATTTAATCTCCTATCATTCGCTACATGACCGGTTTTGCTCCAAGAGAGCTTCTTCTTCTTGGTAAAGCATCTTGTTTCCAGCCTCCACCTGTTTTTATTCGTCAAGATTCCTCAGCCCTTCTTCGTCTTGCGTTATCTCGTAGAAAACGTTCCGAATCCCCATATTTACATTGGGGACCTTTTGCGACCAAGAAAAAAGAAGAGAATGATTTTTTTCAAGAAGAATTTCGTATTTGAATATTTTTTGTGTGTACTTCCCTCCTTATAGTGTTCCATGTAATTTTGTTTTGTGCGTGAGGGTACAAATCTTTTTTCAAATGTGGCGCTCTTCTTCTTGGCTGTCATTAACGCACTTATTAATTTTTTTTACGACTCGCTCCTCTCCCAAAAAGATCTTTCCTGAACAAATCAGCCAAACTGGCTAGTGAAATAATTTGTCTTCCGCATTTCCTTCAGAGATTCTTGGATGGTTGTATTTCCCATTTAATATGGCCCAAGTCCAGATCATGTTGGTGTAAATAATGCAAATATTTTCTTTCTAACTTGACCCGATGGAAAGGCTTGATATGCAAGAAGTCATCCAAAAGAAATTGATGTGAAAAGGAACACCAAAAAGACAAAAAAGAATAACATGTATAATTCAAAGGGAGGAAAAGAAGACAACTTTTGTCATTTCCCCCTTACAAACCCCAAACAATTTTATTTGCGCATATATATTTACAACATGCTGAGACGAGTTTAGGTACATGAGAAGGGAAAAAAATCAAGAGCGACTGTTTGGTGTGTGTGTGTGCAAATGTAAAACAAGTCTTATTGACTTTTAAGTGTGTGTCTTTTCTCTTATAAAACTTTTTTTTGTTCCTCGAGAGATCAAAGTCAATGATACTGACTACTCTCTACCTATTGTTCCATGAGCATTTCCTTCCCTTTGATATATGACCTCTTGCTACATATGTAGACTATCAGGAGGAACGTCTAAAGGTGGGAGAGAGAGAGAGAGAGTCATTCTCTTCCACCGGTTTCCCTCCAATGATTTAAAAAAAATTGTATCTATGGCTCAAGCAAGAACACTTAAAAAAAATGTTACATGTAATGTCATTTCCACATTAAAAACTTGTACCTTTTTTTCCTTGGGCATTAGATAAAAACAGGAGAGATTTCCTGACAATTGAGAAATAGAAAAAAAAACATATCTTTCCAGGGGAAAACATATATGTATAATTATATATTTTTATCTTATATTTCTATATACAAAAAAACCCTCATGGAAGGGGTTACAATAGGGAAAAAAAGGTGGAGAAAAATAAACTAAAAGACAGAGGTTATTATGAGAGGAAAAAAGCGGGAACCTATGAGTGGAACCTCCGGGTTTGAGAGGGACAAGCATAAAATACGGGGGTTACGTCTCTTTTTTTATAGGCTCTCCAAGCCTTCTCTGTAGGAGGAGAGGAACAAGTGAGAAAAAGGGAAGCGAGACGGAGAGAGAGAGAGAAATATATGTACTCAGCGAGACCTTCTCAACTGAACCATCAAGATTTATTGCCCATTCCTATCTTCCCCAACACCTTTTTTAATGGCTACGTCCAAAAGTCCCAGTCACTTTGTCAATCATCAGTGATATGTCCCCGAAAAATAGCTTCTTCACCCCATTTTCCCCCCGCTCGCTCCTTCCCTTCGTCTCAAAAGAAATACAAAAGAAGATAGAAATGGAGGAAATTCCATGTTATGATCATAGGTATGCTCCGTTTTTTAAGGTTTTGCTTAAACTGGTGTCATTTCCTTTTGAAGAGGCCAGAGAATACAGAATATAAAGATCTCTCTTTCTCCCTCGAGAATCTCCTCTCTCATTCCATGTATAGATTTACACTCAAGATTATTTACTGTCTCTCACTGTCCTCCTCATCCATAAGTGGCAATTAGAAACCATGTAAATAAAAAGAAAAGAAGAGAGACTTAAATCCCCATCATCTCCCTGCCTATTCTCTGGTCTACGTGGAAGGTCAGGGGGGTAAAATGTGTGAATGGTGGAGAATATGTATACATGTGTGTACTTAAGGGGGAAGAAGAAGAGATGAGAATGATGATGAAGAAGCTTTCAACTCCCTCCTCTTTTTTTCAGGGCAATAAATTACCCATGATTATGTAAACACATTCATGCACCCACTCTTTTCTCCTTCTTTTTTCCCTCTCTTCAAATTTTGAATGCATGGAAACGGAGATAACCCACGACTTAATAGGGAATGAAAAAAATAGATATAGAAGAGGAGGGTGAGACTCAAGGAAAAAAATTTGTATCATTTTCCAAGCTGATCGTCTCTCCCCACGAAGAGACAGGGACGTGATTGGAATGCTAATGAAAAAAAAATTCGTAATAAATTTTCAAAATTCTGTAAATCCAACCACGAAATCAAAAGCTCATCCCTCATAAGATTCTATTAGGGTGAACAATCATTTTTCTCCCAGAATTTTAAAAAGGAGAGCGGGCTGGCAGGGGAAAGTGGGAGAGAAATGAGAGCAGTTTTTTTGTCTGAATGAGATAGAAAGCAGTGGTGAAAAAAAATGAGGCGATGATTGGAAGCGGAGATTTATAATTCTCAAAATAAATAGAAGGAACATGGCTGGAAACGATTGATTCATGCGAGGGTATGCAGTTACAGGCTTTATTATTGTGTCTACAAAAAGGCAAGGGAGTCGCAAGCATTTTGAAATTGTGTCATTACACAGCCACACACATCACCCCTCCCTCACAGAGAGAGGCAAAGAGAGGCAAAGAGAGAGAGAGAGAAAAAAAATCTCTGCGGTGATAACAGAGACAATATAAAGTGATAAGAGTTTGTTATTGAGAAATATTATTTTTGGTAACAGAATCTTGTGGCAAGAGAGAGAAAGAGAGAGAGAGAAAGGGCGCATTTCCTTATAATGCAATAATATACACTTTCTGTTTGAGCAAACACAGACTCGAAACGGATTGATAGCAGTAAATAAATATTACACATGATTCTCTCTTTCTCTCTCCATCTATTCTTATCATTCAAGTGTACTCCTGTTTTATTCGTCGAGATATCAATTCAATGGGTTTGATTGGGAGGAATCCTCCCCCGGCTCTTGATCATTTCCCCAACTATATGATTTTTCTAGAGATCCGCGTATATTCATGCCAATTATGGTTGATATTGATGTACACATTTGTTTATGCACTATTGTTTGTTTACCAATTCTGTGATCCAAAAAACCAATTCCCCCCTTTAAAGTTTTTGATTTGAACTAAATGGAAAATCACTCTGATGAGAGGCCGAAGAGGCAAAATCTGAAGAGACAATTTCTCTCTCATTCGTCGTACTTATGAGCGTGTGTTGAGGATTGTGTGGAATGGGAATAAATGGTGGTAAAATAATGAGAATAATTGGACATGATGATGTGTAAAGGTGTTTAGTGTGAGACTTGTTGTAAATTATGTTGGAGGGGGAGAGAGGCAAGGAGGCTGGGGTGTGCTTAAATGCTGGTTCTTGTATAATTACCCCATACGCACATAATCAAAAATGACTACTGTCTGCAACTTTTGGGGGAAATTATGACTCCTCAAATAAATCATTTCGGAGAGGGAGAGAGAAACGAGAGGAAAAAAGTTACATACGTCCTTTATCACTTGTACTACCTACCGTTTTTTTTTTTGGAAATGTAAAATTATTTTATGGGTCTGATGCCGTTTAAAAAAACTGGGAGAATGAATGGATGGTCACTTTTTTTTTATCTTCAAAAATTTTTCCTCGAGAGTGTGTCTCTGTGGTAATGTGTTATGGTCATATTTCTGTGGGTGCAATTCCCTTGAGCACCAAAATGTGTGTAAAAATAGAAAGTGTTTTAACCCATTTTCTCCTTTTCTAATTTCTTTCAGATGGTACAAGCAATACAAGTTTTACGGTTTCACTTGTTAGAGCTAGAAAAGGTAAGAAAACAAAAACTTTTTTTTATTTCTTCCTATGCGATAATAGTTATATTGTTGTTGAGTACTTTACCGTAATCATATTTTTGGAGTTGACGAGATAACCGAGTACCTCCAATTTGTCTTGCGTGGAGCAATTTTCGCCGTATGAACGCTTTCCTTCTCACAGTGCCGCTTGTAAGTAATTACGCCTTGTGTCATTCCCTTGTGACATCCGCTGCGATCTGGGCCTTTCGCTTTTTATTGCCGCTTTCAGTTTTTATTACGATATGCATTAATTCCCAAATGTTTTTAGGCCATTCAAATTATGTGTTGAGTCCTGCATTTACCACTGTGCCATGGCTCTTCCTAAAGGGCTAAAGGGATCCGTAAATAAGAGAAAACCGCACGAATGAGTAGTTCCCATTTTTTTATCAAATTGGGAGACATGTGCCGTTGTGAGGTCTGCAGTTGATGGCTTGAAATGTGTAAAAATCGGTGCATCTTCCGTCGGACTGCAGTAATTATGAAAGGGGATACAAGAGCGAATGAGAACTGCGAGAGAGAGAGAGTGAGACGGAAAGAGTGAAAATAGGGGATTTTTGGTCAAAATCTTGTTCATAAAACTGTAGACAGGGGAGGAGATTTCAGGGGAGGGAGCGAGGGAGAGACAGAAAGTAAACAAAATGCAATGTCAGAAGAGTGTGTGTGTGTTCGATTACAAAGCAAGGTAGTAACATTGCTCCTGGCACTGTTACATGCACATACAAATTTTGCCATGGAATTTCCTTTGAGAAGTATAGGATTCACATATTTCCTTTGAGACTAGGAGAAAGAGAGAGAGAGAGAGAGAAAGCCTGAGAGAAATGGAGGGTAAGAGAGACGGGGAAAGACAGAGGGAAATCGAGGAGAGACAGAGGAAAGGGCGAGAGAGAGGAGTGTAGAGGAAGACAGAGAGAGAAAGAGAGAGAGAAAGAGAGAGAGAGAAAGGGAGAGAAAGAGAGAGAGAAAGAGAGAGAGAGA
>JAQGBT010004709.1:0-15904 GCA_034698585.1 Disparrhopalites patrizii
CAAGGCTAACAATTTGACACAATAGCAACTGTGGTTTTCCGAAAACAAATTTGTCGAGGTAATCAGGCTTTAATCTTCGGTTTATTAATTCTGAAATAATATATTTGTGCTGATTAGCTCAAAAAGTTGCTTTTGGAATACGATGTTATTTATATTATTTCTATTTTTTCAAATTGTTGTCCTTGTAATTAACGCTTTTCAATAAACGCAGGAGAATTTTTTCGCCGCCATTAAATGTAAAACTTTAAAAAAAAAAAGCATGCCTAAATATCGCCGCTTTGTTTACACAAGAATATAAACTGATATAGAATCCAACATATAACTGATGGATAAGAGCGTATTTTTCCCTGGCTCTCCTTTTTTATATAATAGCTATTTGAAACTCGTTTCAACGTCTTTATCTTAATCTAGGGTGATAATTTGTTTGAAGAATGTGCTTTGTGGAGACGTTTGGAACGCCTGGCATGGGGTATCCCAAAATAAGTAAAACATTACAAATCATAAACCAACTTCAGGAATGTGATAAAACATAAAATAATGCGAAAAAAATTTGGGTGACCCTTAGCTACTTTGATTTTGCAATTGTGACCACGGGCAGCAGAACGTTGCACACCGCTGAAGTACACAGATTATTTTTAATTTAATCGTCGTTTCTTACTATACCGTACCGTAAATTTAGCTTTCTATCTGACCTGGTGTGTTTTGATTCTTACAAGGCGGAATAAACTCAATTAAGCTCAATCAATTACTACGAATCTGTTCACTAAACCTTGTTAACGCCATTTGTGACCTCGTGACGCGACGTAAATGTGACCTCGTGGCATGGGCTAAATTTGGACCTAAATTTTCCAGATCGTCGTTTTGAGGGTCCATGATAGATTCAGACTGATAGCTATTCGAATGACGCCATAAGGACTGATGTGAGATTTGACCATATTGCAGTCCCCGTTGAATGCATGCAATATGAATAGGATAATAGCAATTGACGGGGAGTCCGCTTCTCATGCTTCACACTCACACTTCACTTTGACTCGGGCCTTATTTCTGTATTTAAAGCTGCGCGCCCTCTCTCCATTTTGGCTTTACCATCACATCGTGTCTAAAGCAGAGAGGGATTGGAGGCAAATAAAAACCTAGAAAAAAAAGGGAATTTTCACTCTCTTCATATTTCTTCGGCAGTGTTAAAAAACAATCTCTCTGGACAATTTTTCGAAAATATAATTAAAAATTTAGTAAAAACAGTAGTCTTTTTTAAACCGAATTTTGCTATTCCTATTGGACATCATGCATAAACGGCAGAGGCTCATTGATGGAGGATATCTTCGTAAGTGTTATTTTTCTTTTCCGTTGCATGGAATCCCAATTAAGGAATTTACTTGAAAGTGTGATTATGCAATATAATTTGTACAAAAGTGTGTGGTGGAGGAATGTTTTGTTTTTAGTTAGGGACCTTGCGTATTTTGGAAGATGACGTGGGTCACGTTTGCTAGATTTGGTTTAAAGATTTCGGGATATATTTGTGGTTAAGATTAGAGTTGAACTCTGTTTTCAGAAGGTCCAGATTGGGGCGGGAATGCATTGCTAATTGGGATTAAAATATGAGTTTATTTTGTATTATTCGAGTTCCAAATTTTAAGCTCGAAAAGCATGCATTTCACCGGGTTGAACTGGCTGGGCTGATGTTGATACAATGCATTGCAGGAATGTTTTTGTCGCTGGTTTGAAGAGTTAGTATGGAAGGTCTACCTGTATTTTGAAGATCGGTTTTACTTGTTTAGATATAGCTTTATTTCTGAAGATGTGAAGTTCCTCATTGAATACTGGAAAATAGTGGTATTCATTAGTTTTTCTATTTTATTGGTTATACCCACAGGTACATCGGATGATGATAATAGCTCTTCCGGCTGTTCGTCTGCTGGACCAGGTGCTCTGCGAAATATGATGCCCTCCCCGATTTCACCTAATGGGCGGTCATTAAATGGGTCTTTGTATGGTAGACCGAGTCCTACGGATGAGCAGCAGCTACCAATGAACAGGATGTTATCGTCTTCCCGATATTTACCCTACACAATTCGTCCTTTAGTAGTTAGAGCTAAAAGAAAGTTACAGGTAAGTTCAGGCTTTCCAATGGCTTGATCTTTTGATCTTCATTTTTGAGTAATGTATTGACATATTCTTATAGAGTTTAGATTCCACCGTTGTTTTAATGTTTCAGAGTGATTCGAGTGTGCATGTAACATCTACAGCACAAAGAATTATAAATGCGCTTGACAATGTATCTACCCCTGTTGTTAATTCTGTGAAAGTTCCGTATGAGCCTTTGCGTAAGTTTTCTATTGTTTATTGTCATTATATATTTATTATTCAAAATTGATGTTAATGTTGATTGTTATCAACCGACTTGGAAGAGCCGTGTGTATTAACTTGTTAACCTTGCTTATTAAATTATATTGTACTATTTCAGTCAATTCTCGTCCTGTTTTCACCCCAATCCGTCGTGATACCCAAGGGCCTCCTATTATGAAATCTCCGATAGTTCCGTCATCAAAAACAAAAATTTTGTTCAACCCCACCATACACATCCCAAGAATGGTTGATTTTGGAACGAATACTGACATGAGGTATGACAACTTATTTGATCGTAGTACTAACCAGCGTGTTTGCTAGAGATTGTGTAACAGTAAAATAAAGTGATGTGTCTAAATCTTTGCAGTATGTCAGCATTTAACATGGATCTACATTCTGATGATTTAAATCCTACGGCAAGATCAAGTGGAGGTGGCAAAATGAAATCAAACATAAGCAGTAGGATGCACGCTCCTCCGCTGAAACACAACTTTGCACTAAATGTACCTGCTCTGCCAGATATTCAAAATCACTTTAAACCGGCTGTGGCAACCAAGTATAAATTTAGTCGAGCTTGGTCTTCTAATGAATTAAAAGGAATGTACTCCAAAAAGGCTGCGACCAGAGAAAGGCTGAACAAAACATCACAATTTAATGCGTGAGTAGCAGCAGTTTGCCATTACGTGCATAACTTTTAAATGCGAACTTTTTTAAACTAAAATATGGCAATTTCTCGTTAAGAATTTGCATATTATCATGCACTATACATTACTGTATGATGTAAAACGAATGAAGAGAAACAACTTATCGGGTGTGTAATTTCAGATCTACATCGGGAAATATAACTAAGGCTGCGGATGAACCTATAGCAAAAAAGATGTCCATCCCAACAAAACCTTTAACAACTTTTAATAATCCCAATGCTCCGAAAGGATGGGAATGTCCTTCTTGCATGGTTTCTAATAAAGCTGAAGCTACGGCTTGCGTTTGTTGTGCGACAAAGAATCCGAAAGGGGAATCCCTGAAACCGAAGCCAGCGGTCAAGACCTGGGAATGTCCAGACTGTATGGTTCCCAACAAAGCTGAAGCTGAAGCGTGTGTTTGCTGTGGACATAAAAACGCTGCAGCGTCTGCAAAGCCAGTTGCAGGAGGAAAAGCTTGGGACTGTCCTACGTGTATGGTTCCGAACAAAGCAGAATCCACAGCCTGTGTATGTTGTGGAGAAAAGAATCCCAGCAGACCAACATCCTCTACTGCGCCTGCAACGCCCCCGAAACCCGCTTTTCAGTTTGGATTTTCGACTCCGAAGAATGAAACATCGTGAGCTTTTGTTTTTATGAATAGAAAAATTGGTTGATTTATAAATTACTAAATACAAATACAATCGTATTTGCATTGCCGGAAACTAATTGCTTTTTCTACGAATCTGTTTCAGTGTTACAAAGGCATCGTCATCATCCACGTGAGTATCATCACTAATAAATTAATTAATAGATGTATTTTCATGCTAAAACAACTTGCAAAGTTTTTTTATATTAATTTACGTATTATGTATATGTATATTTTTTCTAGATTTGCTTTTGGCGCTCCAAAGGATACCTCAACTCCAAAAAGGCAAGAGTAACTTTGGTGCATTTTTTAAAGAAAACTCTATGCAGTATTGAATTATGGATAGTGCAATATTTAGGTACTCCAAAAGTATTCCCAAATTTAATATTTTTTTATTTTACTTTATGCGTACAGCACATTTACTTTCGGTGTTAAACCTGACACGGCTCCAGCTAATGGAAAAGTAACCTCAACCAGCCCTCCGAAAGGGTAAGTTTGAGACATTCGCTGTCGTACGACGGCAACACAAATATATTTTATAATGTAACAAAGTTTAACATTTTACTTAACATTGTTACAGATCTTTTAACTTTGGTTTTAAACCTTCGAATTCTTCAAATACTAATAGGAATTCGGAATCTACCGTGACATCTTCGGCTGATATTTCGTAAGGAAGTCATTACTATGCTGAGCATTGAAATTAAAGTTGTCATTCGAAACAATGACGTTCCGTTTTTTTTTTTTTTTGCAGAAAAACGTTTGCATTCGGTGCAGCAAATAATACTCCTACTAAGCCTCCAATTTCGTAAGTATTGCTAAAGTTCATTTAAAATATTTTGGTATTATTTCTGCAAAAATTCAAATATACATATGCATACATGTCTTACATATTATCTTAATTCTTTAGACCAATCACATTTGGGCTGCCAGCAGAGCCATCCGCAGCGACCGCCATTAAATCGTATGTTTTTGTCAGTAACTTTAAATACAATTACTGCAGTAAACTTTAAATACGCAGAGGTTCACGTAAATTATTGTTAAATATGATTTCAGAAGTCCCATTGTTCCGAGTAAATCACCTGAAGCTTCGAAAGCCACTGTCCCGTAAGTTCTAATAATTTGTTTTGTACCATGCAAATCATGCATTCGTTGGTTATTTATTTTTCTGAACTTTTTTATTCATTTCTAGATTACGAACTTCGGAAAAGCTACCGGCTGTTGGCCAGCCGAATAATGTGTTTGGTTCCTTTACGTTTGGAGCAACAAAGACGACAATGCCATCTCCTAACAAGGTGTCATTAATTAAACCTGAAGAGATGTGGCAATGTGGCCGATGTCCGGCGAAAAATCGACTTTCTGTGAGCCAGTGCATTGGTAAGTCCAATTGAAACAGTTTTTGGCAAGCGAGCATCAATTGCCTACTGCCCTCACCATAGATTAAGGGTTAACTTATGGTGGTTTCATTCTTGTATTTTAGGTTGTGGCAATTCAAGAGTAACAGATACAAAGCCACAGGGCCCTTCTGTTAAGCGTTTTCAATTCGAACCATTTTTTGGTGGAAAGACTGACGACAAAGTTGACTCGCGTTCAAGTCCTGGTGAGAATCCCTATCATATGCTTTCAGTTTTTGATTCAAAATCTGCCACAGCAGTTTTCATGTGTTATAGATAATTATGTTAATGTGGATACTAATTTATTTGTATTTCGTTTGTGCATTGCGGTTACAGAGCCTGAGTTAAAGCGTAAAATTCCAAACAGCGGCGGCCTGAATTCTGCGTCAACGTTTGGATCAGGCTCCACATCTTCATCCACAGGGTTTATGTATACTCCTCCGGCGGAGCCAACTCTGAAACTTAAATCCACACCCGAAGCTCCTCCAGTCACGAAAGCGGCAGAAATGAAAAGCGGTAGTTTTCTGGATGCTTTAAAATCAGGCTCTCAATTCACTTTTGCTGCTCCAGCACCTGGAGCAACACTGATTCCTACCGGGGCGGCTTCTTCTTCCAGTGTGCCTGCTACCGTCTCGTCAGCAACTTCAGTCCCAAGCAATTCGTTGGTTAGCTCAACAAGTAATAATAGTACGAGTGGACCCCCTTCCGGTCTGTTCCAATTTGGAGTGAGCTCATCAACCAGCAGCAACAACGTCAACCATGTATCCTCTACTCCTTCTATGGGTTTACCTACTAACAATAATGCACTTAGTCAATCCACATTTAGCTTTGGCGGAAGTGGTGGGCTGAAAAACGGGCCTTTGTCTTCTTCCTCTTCTGCTGCGCCCTCTGTGTTTGGGTCTCCCTTATCTACCATTGGATCAAGCAGGTAAATTATTCTTATATTGTATTGTATGGTGTATACCCCATTAAAATATTTTTATTTTAGCTTATTAAATAGTTGATGGTGGTGTATGTGGAGTACATGGTGCAAAGGTGCCCCTCGACTTCTGTTTTGGGAAAAACGTCTGCATGCATATTTCTCGCCAATTCAACAACACACGCTTGGATTGCCCACGAGAAGATGTATTCATAATAAGTGCGCTCAAGAAAGTTGTGTGGACTATGGACATTCATAAAATGAAAACATTCTTTTTATGGACTTTTCTAATAATCTTGCTTCCCTGCGTGTATTATTGTAAGTTCCTTATCCCACACCTTTCTTTTGCTGCTTTACTTGTTTGCTTGAAAAGCAAGTCCGACGTATGTATATGTTGCATTGACTGCATTTTGTATAGGGATGTCTATACGTATAAGTGTTTACGTGCTCATAATCAAGTCTCTATCTTTACTTCCCATCGCACGCTCATCCTTTCAACTTCAACTTGAAAAGTTACCCTTAAACTTGCAGTTTTTTTTCCTTTAAAAATTTCCCATAGTACGTGTTTATGTAGTGGATATTGGGAAAATATTTTTTTTTCTTAAGTAATTTCACAACAGAAAAGGGCTACTAGGTATAGCACGGTCACAAAGTCAATTGTGTTAGTAGTAGATGTCAATCGCATGCTGGCAAGCTACAACTGTACCTACATGCTACGCTTATTTGTGCTTGTTCAATGCTGAGAAGCCCATGATGTTCCCTTCATTAAATTAGCAATGGATTTACATTGCGTGTGAGCATTTTCTGTATTGTTTTTCCTCCTTCATTTGTTCCTGTTAGGTTCTTCATTGTCAGGACGTTTGATATTTAATGGCATTATAATCAGAATCAAATACAAAGCAAATTTTTATTCTAGAGGAGGAAGGTACGCATGTATCGTATGTGTATATAGTTAATTGTTCCATAGTCCTGCGTCTCCTTTGTATAACAAGTCCAAGTTGAGAGTAATATTACATGCTTTATGACATATACACTTGGAAAAAGAAAATTAATGTGAAAAGTAGATTTCTAGCCTTGCAGTTTATGCAGGGTGAAGTGCTCAGGGTATAATGCGAAAGTGCTTCGAACTTGTAGACAAAGAGGAAGGAAAAGCTCATTACTATATAGACCTGACAGAGAAATATCACATGTAATAAATACGTGAGGAATAGGAAGCCAAATGAAAGTGAATGCATGTGAAGCATAATAAAACATTAAACGATGGATTTTTTGTTATTTGTACTTTTTTTCTCTTTCTCTAGCAGTCCTGCCGTGTTTGGATCCCCGGCGCCTCTAGGAAACACGGCTTCTCCAGCCCCAACGAACAACCCAGCTCCAGCACCTTCATTCAACTTCTCATCTTCAAATTTAACTCCTAATTTTAATTTTGGCGGAACCGCTGCGCCGTCTGGATCCTTTGTGTTCTCAGCGTAAGAAAAATGTGGATGTTAAATTGTAAATGTATAGGCTTCCGTCATTTGTGCTGTTTCATATTCCGTATCCTGCGTCAGTTGTTTTATGATTATGGAATTGTAGTGAGCAATCATTAATAGCATTCGATGTCGGTACTACCTTGTTGTACCTTAGCCTTCACCTTGTTCGTAGCTTGTTTTTTAGGTTGATCTTTAGACGGTAGCTCAGAAATTATAATTGTAACATGGTTGAAACATAATAATAGTTCGAGGGGTATTCCCAGAGGGATTTTCAGAAGTGGAACTACTGAAAAAACACTAATGCCTTCCGGTTACTTTATCATAGAATCAAAGTAATTGCAATTCTATTTTCAAAGTACTTCCTACTTGTCGATATAGTAGTTTATTTGTTCTGGGTGATTTTGACGCTAATTATTCTAATTCTTGGACAAGAGTGATATATAATATACATGAATTTAAATGTGCAAATAATTTATTAGTTTGATGAATACTACGAAACCGGTATCTTTATCATTTGTCAGTCAATTTTTCAGAGGATTTTAGTTTTTGAAAGCGAAACTGGAATTATCTGGGTGGAGTGAATCATTCCAGACTGCACTATATAGTCAGTATGGTGTATCCAACTCAGAGAAATTGGAAGAGCTGTTCAAAAATGACTGTATTACGATAGTTGCTGTGCGCCATCAGATCCCTAAGTTGTCGTATTCTCTAATTAACGATACAACATGCCAGTTCTTGGGTTCAGGGTTATACGAACGTGAATTTTTGGAAGGATTTTCCTTCTTCGCGACTGGTATCACATTCGTAATTAGTCTTATTTATAAGGGGGAAAAAGTCAGGGAGGAACAAGGTAAATGTACTTGTGTATCTGTGTTATTTACACCAGATAGTAGATTGTGACCAGGCATTGAAGATGCAATTAGTCTCGTTCTGTACGGGAATCCTGTAAATAAATAAGTATTAGTAGTTCTTAAACGTTAAATATGATGAAGCAGGAAAAGCAAAAAACAAAAAAGGAATGTCTACGAGTGTCTATCAGTAGTGTCCGGGACTGGTGGTGGCTGGTGGCTCTCTGACGTCTCCGTATTATACACACTATTTTTGTTGTTATTCCAACAAAATGTGTGTACCAAAGTTGCAGTAGCAGCATTTTAATAACATGTTATTAGCCAACACCATCCTGAGTAAAGTCATCTTGTTATCCATGTAATGCATGCGCGTTGTTGTGAGGGAAGATCCCCAGGGAATTCTAAATACAAAAGATAAACCTGGAAGTTGGAGATGAGGCGAGTAGAGTCAATTTTCCTGTCAACTCGAATATTATTTTGTCTTCATCCAAAAAAGGTATTAAAAGTGTTCTATTCCGAGGAAGGAATCCACGGAAGGCACAATTATATCCAAAGTCATCGACGATTTATCGAAGAGAATGTTCTAGAGCTTCTTTTTTTTCTTTTTTTTTGACGAATGTATAGTTTTCACTTCACCATTTTGATAGTTTTCATCTCAAGTTAGGGAAGCACAAATAAGGTTATATAGGTACATAGTTAAACATGAATGCATATATTTTAATGCCTGTGTAGTTGTGTAGGTTCTTGTACAACAAATATTCCTCTTGGTGTTCGGTATCTTCTGTAGACGCTGTGAATTGGTGGGGAAGGAAGAATTCTCGTGTGTTAATGATGGTGATATGACTTTATACGTGTATCTTGGGTCTTGGGGATAACATGCGAATAATATTACGAGCGGTGTATATAGGTATATCGTGTGAAAAGATAGTCAACACATGTGGCATGTATGTCTTAACTTTTAAAGGAGAAGTGAGTGAGAGTTTAGAATATCGCATAAGGTTCACTGACGAATGTGTGAGAGAGAGAGAGAGAGGGAGAAGATAGTTACATGAGATGGGAAAAAGACGAGAGAGGCAGAGAGATATGACGAAATAATAAATGCGTCCTCTTATCATATTTTGGTCTCTTCGTCCATGTGTGAGTGATGTATAAAAATGTTTGTATATGCATATGCATTTCTCTTTCTGATACGCAGGCCACCCTCAGCAAGTCCAGGAGGTCCCGGGGGAGACGGTGGGATGGGTGGACGGAAAATTCGCAAGGCAACGCGTCGAATGAACAGATAATTAATATTAATATTAACTGATAAGTTTTCCTTGGCAGTATGTGTTATAGGTAATTATGTATAATACAGAGAAGAAATTTGGGCAGGAGAGAGACAGAAGGAAGGCAATGAAGATAGAGAAACGCAAAGGAAGATTATTTCTTCAATAAAGCATGGTTAAAATAGGATATTGCATTTTTTCCATTATCTATATTACTATACTTTATTACTTGTATGCGTAATATTCCCCTTTAAACCATTCGCCCTTTGAATACCTTTAGGTGCATCTTTGCCTCCCCCCGCGGAGCGTATCTCCTTAAATGTACTTATATTACTTATGTTTTCCTCCTTTGTTTCAGCCATCAATTTTCAATTATAACACCTCCGCTGTTTTTCTTTTGTAGACTGGACTTAAGTCAGTTTAAAGGAAGACATAAAAAATTGAAAAAAAAACATGCTTGTTTTTTTTAAGTATGCATAAATGCATCCAAAGATTTTGTTGTCATGATCTTGATTGTCCACCTCCCCAATTTTTTTTAAGTATAACCTCTACTAATTACGATTGTTACACCCTTTGTATGTGTTGATAAAATACTGTCAATGGCTTAGTATTAGTGTAACCTATTAAGTTGTATGCAGTATTAGCCTAAACTATACCTTTATTGTGCTATCACTCCCAATGTTACAGTCGAGAGGCTACACTGTTGTACGACATGCTTATATAAGTGTGTGTGTGTAAAGACTCAATAATTGTTGTTTAATAATATTAGTAGGCTAAAAAATTCATAAATAATGTTTTACTGTACTCCAAATGGAAGCTTTTTTTTAGTTTAACCATAATTTTTATTTGTTGAAAAGCAAGTAATAATGGAGAATAATAATTAATTGTATCTCTTGCAAGCCTTTTCTTTTGTGCAACCCACAAAAATAAATATACAATGAACAGGATAAATTCCTAAGTTATATAAGATGGCATGTAAGATATTGTTAGAAAAAAAAAAGAAGTAAATTACGTCAACGAAGTACGGTAAGTATGTTATGTTTCTTTTATGACTGCCAGGTAATTAAAAAAATGGTAAGCAAGTCGAGGATGTTTTTCTGCCTTCGTTACAAATATTTCTTGAGAGAATGTGCGGAATAAAACAACGTTTTTTGGGAGTCCGTGTGTAAGCAACCACTAAAAAAATGTTTTTTCCTGCCATGTGAATTTTTGTGTGTTATAAAAAATTCTGAAATTTCCAAAGCTACCCACTGTATAGAGAACTGCTTTATAGTGTTAATAAATTAAAAATATTATTAAGTTACGACACCGAAATATCAATACGATTACAGACGAGAAAGAGAGAAAGAAACGTAGAAAGAAATGTACGCCAATAACTTCCTTGCTGTAAAGTAATTAAATTTTTGGAATAGCACAGAAGTGAGAGAGAGAGAGAAAGAAATGTTGACGGCTTGATGAGTGTATATGCAGGAGTAAATAAATATAATTATTTAAAGACTTACATACTACCATGGTTTACACGGGAAATCCGTGTACATACATAAAGTTACATTACGTGTGTTATGTGCATAATTTGTCTAGTTGTTGTGAAATTTTTGTTTGGTTTAGGGACAGAGAAAGCACAAATGTGTGTTAAATACATATACTGTGAAGAAAAATGTACGCAATTCTTTCTTCCTATTTTCGGGAAACATTCTCCAAAAAAAATGTTACGTTTAAAAATTTATTATTCTCATATAAGTATATACAAAATACCTAGGTATTTTTGTTGTGATGTTGCTATATATTATTAACGCTAAAAAACATATGACGACGGTCCATGGTAAACTAAAAATACGTATTTTAGGACCATATCTAAGTTTGGTATTTCTCAAGAGAGTCCAGAGATACGTATAAAAAAGAAGGCATCACAATGATAAAAAAAAGTGTGTGGTCGATTCTCCTTTATGATTGTATGTTTGTGCTAAAAAATGATATACACCGTCGTTTATCTCTATTAAGATGGGTGTTGTAAAACTTCGTGGATAAAAAAATAGTAATGTTTTTTTTTTGGTATGAAAATATCCCTTGAAAATATGATTATTTTGCAAATGTCTGTGAAGGTGGCTTCACCCTAATATTGTCTTGATATTTCCTTTTTTTTCTTCTTCTTCATGAATTCCATTTTCTGTTTATTTTGGACATGTAAAAGTTGTATTTAAGTATAATTTACTTGTGTATATCTGTACGTACTACTAAGTATATGAATTTTTGGATGGAAAATCTGTTGTTCTTCTTCTTGATGATTTCCCTCTTTCTCTCCCATTATGAATAAAGCGTAAAAAGATGGAGCGTGTGTTATTATGACTAACTCATATATAAAATTTATATCCACTTTACTACGACAATTTCTGTACATATATGTGAACATACGAAAGGAATCTTGCTCCCAAGCTTTGTATTTACTTTGTGTGATAAAACTGTCTCTACCTACTATACCAGATACTATAGTGGGTGTGTTTGTTGTGTGTGCAAAAAAAAAAAATGATTTGGGCGGTATATATAGTAGTTTTGTTCTATCTTCTTTTTTTTTGCTTCTTCTAATAACTACCAGTGATGCTCATTTGGTGTAGCTTTTATATTATAAACCCAACAAGAGGGAAAAAACAGAGAAAGAGAGAGAGATGAGAAGCTGTATGGGCATGATGATGTTGTTGTATAAAAATCAAGTTGGCTGAATTAAAGGAAGTCACCTTGAGTTGGAATTAACCTTGTCTGTTTTGTTGCAACCTTTAAATCACTTTCACAAAAAAAAAAAAAAATGCTACACAGCACACATACACGCCTGTACACACATTTCCTATTCGCCATTATGTGGATATACCTTGCCCCAAAGCCATTTATACGTGTATAAAATGACTCTCTCTCTCTCTTTCGTACCAAAAGATACCAGAGTTTCAAGAGTCACTCAGTTTTTTTTTCTCTCTCTTGATTTTTCATTTTCTTTTCTTTAATAATAATAAGACTTAACACACGTGCGTGCATATGGATACCTAAGTACTTTTGTACAGTGCATACCAATACGGGGAAATACCATGCACTGCCAGTGCCTTTAAAACCATGATTATGCTATATAACCCTTTCCTATAATATAATACAATCCTCTATAGGTACAATGCACATTTTTTTATATATTGTTGAGTGCTAAAACACGGAGAAAGAGAGGAGTTGAAGGAAAAATGGAGACAGAGAGAGAGAGAGAAAGGGTTAATAAAAATAGTTTCACGTACCCTCCCGCCACCGCTCATTTTGCAGCAATTTTGTCATCAAAATATGGCCATTTAGGATTATTATTATTACAGTCGATAATTGTCCTTCTCACCTTTGATTTTTTTTCCCCGATAACTTCCTTGAAAATTTACATTTGCATGTAGAAATGCCAATAATAGCGTACCTATTTCCTTGGGGGAAAATGCGAAATTCCTGGCCATGTCGATAATATCTGCATATTAAATTCTTTGGGTGGAAAACGTATTTTTTGTACGGAAAACGATTTTTTAAAGGGAAAAGGTACACATTTTTTGACACTGTAGGCATGTTTTAATTTTTTGGGGTCCATAAATAGGCAATTTACTTTTTGGGGGATAAAATAGGTATGCATACAATTTTGAGGGGGAATTGAGCACATTAAGGTTTTGGGAAAACTGACCATCAAATTCGGAGGAAACCGACATTGTTTTTGGTGGAAAACTGGGAGTTAAAGGAGGAAACGTGCGTAAATAATTTTGAGAAAATTGGACACTAAATTCGGAGGATAAACAATAAAAAATTTGAGGAAATAAAAATATTCATTTTATTGGCGAAAATAGTCATATCCATTTTATTGGCGAAAATAGTCATATCCATTTTATTGGCGAAAATAGTCATTAAATTTCTTGGCGAAAATAGTCATATCCATTTTATTGGCGAAAATAGTCATTAAATTTCTTGGCGAAAATATTCATATTAAATTTCTTGGCGAAAATATTCATATTAAATTTCTTGGCGAAAATAGTCATTAAATTTCTGATCGAAAATAGTCATTAAATTTCTTGGTGAAAATAGCCATATTAAATTTCTCGACTAAAATAGTCACATTAATTTTCTTGGGGGAAAATATTCATATTAATTTCCAGGAAATGATCTGAAAATAAAGTCCGCCAGAAGTCCTCAAAGCTCCCCTATACCAGAAGATATACCAGAAGAAATCCCTCCGCCTCTTGAAATCCTTTCAGAAGCAATTCCGACCAGAAATAATTTGCAATTACGCTCACAATCCCAATTTTTTCCTGGTTTCCTCACGGAATTTCCTCACGGAATTTCCTCCCCAAAAGGGAAGTTCGCCGTGGCCGTGGCTTGGATCCCCCGGAAATGGTGGAGGAACTACAGTAACTACATACAATGCCTTTAGGAGATTCTAAATGTTTCAAGATCAAGGTCAAAAATCCTTTCTGGCGACCCTCTCTCTTCCCTTTCCATTTGGCAAAAGGTATATATGTATAACACACAATTAAAGAGCCACAAAAAAATTATTTTTTGTTTTTGTCACTGAATACATTGTTTTCCTCCCAACCCTTTCATATAGCAATGGAGACTCCGACTAAAACACTAACCTACTGCCTTATACCTACGCAAAACGTTTCCATCCATACAAACGACTTTTTTTTTTATCCCTGTTTTATTCCCTACCAGAACCTCTTCTCATGGAGCCTAGCACTCTTTTTAAGCACTCTGAGAACGTCTTTCAAATGGACATGTTCAAGGAATGGACCACTGCCCATTTTGTTTTCTTTCCTGGGGAGTACCTGGCACGTTAATTCTTTATACAACTGGCAAGAGGAAATTCTTCATACAACTTGCACTTTTTCCTCCATCCACCTTACTCATCCAATGATAATGATTGGAAACTCCCCAGGTAGAGACCATCTTGGGATTAGATACAATGTGAATTTTTTTGCGATGGACACCTCAGATTTTTCCTCCTTCTCAACTTCATTCTTTTGTCCAATCCAAGACGCGGAGACGCAAAAAACATGTGCGTTTCTTGTTATGTTAATACACACGGCGCCGTGCAGAATTTTTTATAGGACGAACCTGGGATAATCTGCGATACACACCTTTTGCGAATTTGGTCGAATTATTCCATTTTTTTTGTACGTATATTTTTTTGTTAGGTCCTAGGATTATTGCGTAGATTATGTGTAAAAAGGTATACCCCAGCGAAAAGGTGAATGGTGGATTTTTTTTGCATGAATCTTTCCGCTAGGCACGTGTTTTTCTAGGGGGAAGGAAAAGTTTGGAGCTTTTGCTCGAATAAATTTAAGGTGAATCTCTTTCTTGAATAGAGCAAATTTTATTATCTTTTTTTTTTTTTTGAAGACTTGTTTTCCTCCACACATGTCGGCCTTTCATTATTTTGGAGGAGTAGAAGGGAATTAATTTTTTTTAGGGGGAATTAAAATTAAAATAATGTGAAGGGCTGACAAAATGTAATGCGTTCTCTTTTTTATTACCTTCCGTCGCCCTTTCTGTCACTCTCCTATCTTCTTCTTTTTTTCATTTTTACATCTTTTCCTTTGTCTCCCTCTCATTTTCCTTTCCCCTTCATTTCTCACCACTCCTCACACTTCTCTCTCTTTGCCTTTCTCTATCTCTCTCTCTCTCTCTCTCTGTTTATCTCTCCTCCTTAACTCTCTTTCACTTTCTCTTCGACTCATATAATCTCTTTATTTCTCTGCTAATCTATTCATTTTCTCAATGTACACGTTTCTTTCGTTTTTTCTCCGATATCTTTCTCTCTTTTCTTAATGCATGAATATTGTCTTCCTTTCTTCCTCTCTCCGTCTCTTGATTTTTTTCTCGATTCTCTCTTCCTCTCGCATTCTCTCTATTTTCCTCTATTTATCTCTCGCATTCTCCCTCTCTATTTTTTTCTCGCATTCTCCCTCTCTATTTTTTTCTCGCATTCTCTCCCTTTATTTCTCTCGCATTCTCTCTTTTTTCTCTCGCATTCTCTCTTTTTTTTATCTCGCATTCTCTATTTTTCTCTATTTTTCTCACTATTTTTCTCTCGCATTCACTCTCATATTTTCTCAATTTTCCTTTATTTCGCTTTATTATTCTCTCTGCCTCTGTCTATTTTCTTCTATTTCTCCCTCGCAATCTCTTAATTTTCCTCGCATTCTCTCTTTTTTTTCTCGCATTCTCTCTGTATTTTTCTCTCACATTCTCTATTTTTCTCTCACATTCTCTCTATTTTCCTCTATTTCTCTCACAATTTTTCTCTCGCATTCTATCTCAATTTTTTCTCACATTC
>JAQGBT010004710.1:0-15903 GCA_034698585.1 Disparrhopalites patrizii
CACCTTTCAATGAATGTCAAGTACAATTTCCTACTTTTACATTCACCATCCATTTATTTCACGTGGAGACAGATCCAGATTTGTTTCCAGATGGTGACATGAAACGGTGTGGTGTGAATAAATATGCATTGCGAGGTGGCACGTACGATCAGCGAAATATAGATCGTTTGAGGTCTTCAATCTCTTGAGGGCATGCGATTGAAAGCTATTTTGTTTTTTTAGTAATTAAATTAGCTGGTACATGTTTCCATACTATCTCATTTTGGTTCGACCTGTGTGACCTAAGAGAAAATCCTTGTCAACCAATGTTCTTAGAATGACCGGGATAACCTCACAGAATTATGGCTAGTCATGCAATTTGTGTAAGTCATTGCTGGACGTATCCTTGGTAAAAGCTGTTTTCGTACCTTTGAGCATTTTGAAGAGAGAAAAACATATTTACCTGATTTATCCAAAGGAAAATTACTGATCATGATTCATTGATTTCAATAATTTCCGAATAAATAGGGCACGTGGGGTTAAAGAAGAAAATAGAAATGACCGTTCATGATTATAATTGTGACATTCATTTTATTTTTCTGTTTTACTTCTCTGTTACACATGTAGTAATAATAATTGGTAGAGGGTATACTCTAGAATATGTTTTATTTCTTATGTGGAAACACATGTACCGTGATTTTGCATTAACAATCCTATCACTTGGGTTTTGAATACAATTAATAATAATTTGTGTGTCTATGTTACATACTGATTTTATACATGCAAAGTCCTATGAATAACAATCATGACTCAAAGTCCACATTTATTCGGTGAGTCAACCCCATTTACAAATACAAATATCATTCAGTTTTGGTATTACAATTACAAATATCTGAATACACAATAGGACCACACACCTTATAATGACGAGAGTCTATTTCTTATCGGTGACCAGGGATTTTTTATTATTTGATTTTATCATTATCCTGCTCTTTCTCCCTTTAAGCAGCATCTCAAACCCAATTAAATCTAAATATGATAAGATTAGAGGTCCAAATATTTAGATTCTTAAAATTATTATTTGGAAGGCCTATAAGCCTTGGGTTATGCACAGGTTCGTTCCGCATGTGATTTTTCTGACGAAGCAGGGTTCTTTATTTTTATTATTTATTTATTTTTATTATTCCATTTCTTTATTTTTGGTAAAAAATTTTGTTTTTATTATTACTTCTGCAAAATCTTGGAAAAATGTGTGGTTATTACAAAGTATGTTTCCTGGTTTGAAAAAATCCGCTGGTTATTTATTTTGTTTTAAAAGATTTTCGCTGTTTTATCAGTATTTTATGTTGATCTGACCGGATTTTTTCATTTCTTTTTCTGCTGAGAAAGATTGTAGTAAATAATCCATTTTTGCTCCTTTAAAAATCTGGCCTGGATTTTGTTTGTTCGATTATGGACGATGTCATTTTTCATTATTTCTTATTGTAATTTTTTGTAGTTTTTTCCCTTGAAAAAAGTACTTGCACCCAAAATCGGCCTCTATCTGTAGTAGTATGTACTTCTTTGGTTCTATTTTCCCTTCAACTTTTATTAGAAAAGAGGCTAAATATTCCGTTCATTCTGAATTCTAAAATTTTTACATGTTATTCACGACCATAATTGGAATTATTTTTAGAACTAAATACATAAGCATTAAATTCTACATGATTAGCATTAATTCTGACCAGTTTTAATGTTCTTTTTATTAGCTCTTTAAGTCCCTACAAACACTGGATATTCTCATAACGTATCCAGTCAACATTTACTTCTATTCTGTGTGCTATAAACTTCCCTTGCGCCTAATTCAACGTTTTCCCCTATGACTAAAGCTATACACAGATGATTAAAAGTATATAAACTATAGGGATTTGAAACGTGGTCAACTATACTTTACATTACGTCGCATAAACGCTACTGTACTACCGCACATACATATATGAGACCATTACTACTAATTATCCCTACAACTCTATGTATGTACACAACACCGATTGTTTTTGTACTCTTCAAAAGGAAAAGGTGACCTAACGAAACAAGTGGTAAAAATGCCTTTTCCCCGTACACATTTAGAAATGACAACTAATTTATATGGAACAAAATTAAAGCAGATTAGCTATCTTTGGTTAAAAATTAAAATGCACTTTGCTCACTAGAAACATTTCTTTGGAAGAAATAATTTTTTTAAATAATGAAGATTTGTAAGGCTTAAATGTCTGAAATAAATTCGTCTAGTCTAAGTGCTTCTTTTTAATTAACATTACGTAAGTTTACGTCAGTTGCTTTACTTAACGTGTCAGTTTTAAAAATTACTTTACATATTAATCCACCGTGTAAGTTGAATTTTCAAAATGACTGAAGATTGAACACATTGAACTAAGAATAAGATTGAACTAAGAATGTTATTAATTAAGATTGAACTAAGAATGTATTATTATTATATATATTTATACATTTTTTGCTAAGGAGTTTGCTCCTCATAGCCGTATTTGACCCTTTGACCTTGCGATAACAACCATTGAAGTTAGAGACTTGATTAGAGTTGAAGCAAATCTTCTTTGGTGTAGAAATCTTAGACAGTATTAGACATAATTAAATATTATGCATAAATACTTTTGTGTGACTGCATACTTTATCTCTATATACAGGGCAAGACATTTTGCTTGGATGTAATTTTCTCCTCAAACTAAAAATTCCCAGAAATATTGAGGCCCATCCCGCTCCTCGTGGTTGTAGTGGAGGTAGTGGGGGGAATAATCCTGGAATTGGTCTTGGCCCTCGTACCGGAGATAGTTCTCGTGCCCTCAGATGGGCGGGGGTGGATTGGTGTTAGTGAGACTACTTCCACGTCGGGGATGGAGATTATTAAAGGGGAATAATTCAGGTTGGTACTGAGCGAGACTCAAGTTCCGGTTTTGACTAGACGGTGACACGGGGGAGGTGATGTGCAGACGTGAGCGGTGGAGGACCGGCGGGGAGGCACAACAGCCCGCCAGCTCTTGTTGCAGTCTCCGGAGAGCCCAGCAGTCGTAAGCCTGTGAGGGAGCCCACACTTCATCAGTAACATTACACATAGAAGGACACTACATAACAAATGCATTTACTATCCCATTCATGTCCTCCCTTCTACATACACTTATTATGTATACATACGTACATACATATCTACACGTGCACCAGCACATATCTTGGTCCGCCTGTGTCAAGAATCACTTGATTTAATTTATTTGCTTTAATTACGTACTGAGCTCATGCATTGCAATTGGAGTATCTGTATGTGCTACGAACAGGGATGAGTGCTACATTTGTACGTGCTCCAGATCACATTGTGAGTTAAAGAGAGACATGAAGGGAAATACAGGAGAAGTAACCAGGGGAAAGGAGGACGGCAGGAGAGAGACAAGGAGAAGGAGAGAGAAGGAGGGATACAAAGGGAGACGAGCGAAGAAGAAAAAACGGAGAAAGGAGAGGGGGACAGAGAGCGATTGAGGGAGAAAGGCTCGAGATGAAAGAGAGAAAGGGGACGGGAATAGAGAGAGAGTAGGAGAGAGAAAAGAGAGAGAGAAGGAGAGGCAAAAGAGAGAGAGAAGGAGAGGGAAAAGAGAGAGAGAGAGAGAGAAGAGAGAGAGAGAGACGAAGAAAGGAGAGAAATGAATGCAGCGGTGTCGGTTTGGTTGTAATAATTAAAAGGAATTAAAGGTTTCATTTGAGGTTTTGGAAATTCTCCATGCAAATCTATCTACAGACAGCGGATCTCCTCGTAGCAAATGCATTTTCACTACATCTTACAAGGATTTTCTATGCCATCTTAATGAAAGTATCCACACCCAGCATTGGATGGAGTTTATAACTATTTTTGGTTCTCTTTAATTCGTGCTGAATCTCCTCCTTACCTTCCGTCGAAGAGGATCACTCTGAGGGCAATCCTCCTGCCTCTGAGCCTCCTTCGCATAGCGACTCATCCAGGGGGTATTATTGAGATTCCGCATCTCCTGATGATGATTCTGTTGATGCTCTTGCTCCTCCTCCCATTGCTGCTGTTGGAATTGATGAGCTTTCTCCAGACTGATTTCCTTAAGAAGAGCCTCAGCCTCATTGATGAGTCGTTTGTACTTCCTATCCGTGTCATTGTCCGCTTCCAGCAGTCGAGTTTCCGTTTCCGACAAGTACGTGCCCAACATCATGGGGAAGCTCCGAGGCGGAACTGGGGGTTGTTGTCGGGGAGGAGGATGCTTCCCACCCTCCAAGCCTCTGGGAGGAGGCGGATCACAAAATGTCTTTGATCTTCTCGTTGATTTAATACCTTGTTGTTGCTGTAGTTGGGCGGAGGAGGGGGTTTTTGAGGAGGAGGAGGAGGCTGATTTCCAAGGACGTCCCTGGCACTCGTCAGTGTTATTGTTATTATTCATCCTCGACGGAAGGGGAGAGGTGCCGGAGGAGGCTCCCATCATCAAATTGTTGCTATCACTCTCAGCAAAGATCCTTCCTCCTCCTCCCCTTCCCCTTTTCTCCCCATAGTCCCTCATAGGATTGCAGCCGGGCGGTGGTAAGATCCTAAATTCAAAATCACCACCCTCCCCGTCCCCGTCATCGCTTCTTGTGAGATCCTCTTCTTCCTCCTCCGAATCGTCGACGGTCTCGTAAATCCTTTCTCCTCCACTTCCTCCTCCTCCTCCCCGTCCTCCCCGGCTCATCCTTACTCTTTGAAGTCCATTCAAATGGTATGGACCCGCTCCGGATTGATCGCCTCCTCCTCCTCCAGGGATAGGAGCAGAGTAGTAATGATTCCCTTTTGGATGATGGAAAACGTCTGCTCCCCCTCCTTTCTCCCCTCTATTATAGCCACTCAAGTGATGGGGCGGCGGGGGATGGTTATTGTTATGATTTGTATTCTGCATGTGCCCTCCACCTGCCCTTTGGTGATGGGAAATGAAATTATTTCGCATTTCCTCTGGCTTGTTGTAACTTCCTCCTCCACATCCTCCTCCTCCTCCTTCCGAGTTTCTACTGCTTAAGGACGGCGAAAGAAATAGAGGGGATTGTCCGTTATTCTTCCCTCCTGACTGAATCATCATTCCTCCTCCTCCCCCTCCTCGGGGACACACATTATTCAGTCTCTTGGGTACATTCAACATAGGAGAATTCTGATTCGACGACGTTATGTACTGGTAGCGAGGATTTCGGAGGATGGGGGAGGGAGAGCAAGAGACGAGAGGGTGAGGGGGTGGATGGTATGGACTGGCTCTGCTCATGTTCCCTCCAATTAACGGGGATGCCCCTGGAGTTCGGAGGGGGTGGAATACCGGAGGGTGATTGCTCGGAGGAGCATTCCCCATGTTCGGTGTCCGGGGCAATGGAATGGGGGATGAGGAATGGAATGTGGACGTATTTGGTGGGGGTGGGGGTGGGCCGATGGGGGCGGCCCCCCGGAGGAGCTGATTTCCCCCGGTGACGACCAGGCGATGTATGGGGGAGTAACTGTTGTTGAAACTGGGGGAGTTCGTGCTCATTCGACCCCGGGGTGAATCGTAGGGGCACACTTTGGGGGTGAGTGGAGCCTCCTCTCTCCGGACCTTCCCTGGAGTCTCTCTCATATCTCTGGGGGTTGTAGGAGGGCGGCTGGAGAAGTTGGATAGGTAGGGGGATTGCCGGGGGTTGTTCACGAATTCTGGGGGGACGTTGACGTAGGCGTGATGCTGAGATTCAAGGTTGGGGGTGTGCTGGTAGGATTGATGGGGATGATGACGGTGTTGGTGGTGGTCCAATATCGGGGTCACCAATTGTGACCCCGGCTCCGAAGCACTACTCATGGACATTAAGGAATGTATGGAAGAGCTCCCCGCCGTGGAATGGTCGCGGTGGTTCTCTTCTTCCAAGTAATTGTTGTGACTACTATTATAATTGTTTTGCTGTGACCCTGGACGTGTCCTTGAAGTTTGATGACCTCCACCTCCCCCTCCTCCTGAAGAACTTTGAAGGGAGGAGGAGCTTGAGGGAGGCTGTGATCCGGAATTATTACTCATCCCTCCCCCGGATGTTGTTTGGGGCAGTCTTATAATATCAGTCTTGATGCCCTTGTGGGAGCGTTTGGAGCTCTTCCCCCCACCCCCCTCCGTGGTGGAGTCGCTGCTAGAATCCCGATTCCTTCGTCTGAAAGCATTGGGGGTGGGTGTGAGGAAGCTGCTATTAATTGCCGGACTCAGGGGCTTGGTATTGGACAGGGGATAATTGTTGACCACGACCGTCTCCGGACTCAAAAGTCCCACGGGGATGATGGTGTTGTTGTCGATCCCTTCCTTGCTATCTTTGGAGGAGCTCCTAGAGAATCTTCCTTTCCCCGTGAAATTCTTGTAGGCAGTAGCAGAGGAGGAGCCCTTCTTAAACATCTTCCGGAGGAAGCCAATAGCACCACGGGCGATTGTTTGGGAGCCGGATTTCAACTTGGGATTGTTATTGTTACTACTCTGCTGATTGTTACCGTTGAGGACGAGACGGGAGGAGGGGCCGACGAGGGGGAGATCGTCCAGGTCTGGTGGGGTTGAGAATTGTCTTTGGAAGTTCCCTGCCATCACTTCAAAGGAGGTGGCGGTATCCCTTGTGGGGAATTCAAAGTCACCATTGTTGAAGGAGTTCCTTTGAGGAGGGATGGGTGCATTGTAGCACGTGGTGGGGAGGTTCATGTTGTGGGGCTGGAAGGGGAATCGTTCTGGGAAATTGCGAGGATTATTATTCTTGATTTGGTGATGGCCGAGATTAAAGAGACGGCCGTCCGCACTGCTGCAGCTGCTGTGATTGAAGGTGACGTCGGGGGATGAAGGGGTGGGGGTGACACACTCGTCGTTGTCCTCCTCTTCCTCCTCACCCAAATCCTCCTCCTCCCCTTCTTCAGAAGTGTTGGCCCAGTCACTGAGGATGTCCGTCTCCTTGTCCACCTTCCCGGCTTGGGGACAAGGCTCAATAAATGGCTTGGTCATGCCCACTATGACGCCCTTGATAATGTCCGAGTGCATGGACCTCATCATGACCTCGTCCGCCCGACTCACTCCCGGCGTTGTGGAGGCTGATGAAGATGCGGATGAGGAGGGGGTTTTGACCTCCTCCAAGTCTTGGTCTCCTCCATGTCCTCCTTCCGTCCCGACAGCACAGAGCGTGGCCACACACTGGGCCTCGCTGCTGGTCAGACTCGCACTTTTATCGTTCCGGAGTCCCCGGTCGCTCTCCGTGCTGGGAGAGATGATGGAGGAATTCCGGACGGAGTCCGTGGACGTGGAGTCACTTAGGAGACAGGAGGATTCCGCGGAATTTCGATTAGTTCCCGGCTCCAAGGTCCCTTTACCTGAGTCCGAGGCAGAGGCGGAGGAGGAGATGCGGAGGAGGATGTTCGTGGCGGAGCCATCGTTACTATCCGTGGCACTCCCCTCCTTCGGATCCGGCTCATGATGAAGGATATTCACCCTCGTAGGATTATTACTTCCTTGTAAGGGAGGCGTGACTACCTGCTCTTTCATGGGAGGAGGAGGAATTGAGGTCCCCGACGGAGGACGTAGAGCCGATGCTTCATTTTTAATTCCTCCACTCCCCTCAATATTTGGGGGCTCTCCTCCATTTTTAGTCACGGGGAATTGTGGCTCCATGAAAGTCACCCAAGGATTCGTCTTGATCCTTGTCCGCTGCCGGCGGGGGGAGCAGAGAGAGAATGCATTCTTGAGTCCCGGGTAACAATCGGCGGGGATGTGACTCGTGAGGAGCAAAGAGGTTCGCACGCGGCTAGCTCCGATATCCAAAATATTATCTGTGTCTGTCCCCGGATTGGTCGTGGGAGGGAATTGACCGGAGGAGGGATGAGGGGGGAAGTGAACCCGGCTAGGATCTCCTCCACCCATGCTCTCCGTGCGTCGGTGCTGATGAGGAGGATGGGAGAAGAAATCGGGATGTTGTGATAAAAGGGCAGACTCCTTGGAGGAATCTTCCCCTCCTCCGCCCCGGCTCGTGATACCTTCCATCACCTTATTATTACCATTGAGATTAGATCCTACGTGAGTGCCTGCACGTTCCTTCCCGAAATTGGAGGAGGCTCCATTGAAATTATTCACAGGATTATTCAATAATTTGTTCTCTTCCCCACTACCGCCTCTTCCTCCGGAGGAGACTTCCTTTACGAGAATTCCCCCAGGAGGCTGTTGATCACAGGCTGTAATAGGGAGGAGACGGTGAGGATGATCGGGGAGTAGCTGCCCTGGAATGTCCAGGGACACTTCCTCCTCCTCCTCCAGCTCCAGCCCGTTGGAAATGGAACTATTTTTGGAGGGTCCTCCTCCCAATTTCGAGCTGGTGCTGGTGGTGCAGGAGATGCTATTGTTTAGTCTCTCACTACTCACCAAGGAACTGATGGTGTAGGAGGATTTGGGGGTGGATTTGCCGGAGGATTCAAAACTCAGGGCGGGGTAGACACTCTTCGGGGAGTAACCATCCGTGGAGTAGCCAGTGTCCGGGGAGGAGAGACTCAGATTGTTGCTGAAGGACCCTAATATAATGCTACTGCTCGTGCTGGAAGGCTGTAGGGATGCCTTCCCCGGCTGGGAGGTCAAGATCCGTTGATGATGTTGCAGTAACAGATTGGTTGAGGCGTCTTGGCTGGACTCGGAAAGTCCTCCAGCTAGTCCATTTGGGGCGTTTGGGACGGGACAGTGGACAGTTGTGGGCAACAAATTCTTCTGTGAGGAATCCACAGTGGATGGTTGGAGGGGACGAGGGGATGAGCTGTTATTAATCTTCACTGTGGTCGTCGTCGACGTCGTGAGCGCACTGCCGGTGCTTGAAGATGCCGTCGAAGATGTGGCTCCAATTGAAAATTCCTTTCTTTGCTGCGGATTCTGCTGCTGCTGTTGTTTCTGATTTTGATTATGAGTGGACTTGTGGCGTGGTCTTCCTAAATGGGCTTCCATCCACGACTTCAATCTCAGACCAAACATCTTGCTTTAAAAGCCCCCTGGAAAAAAAAAACCTCGGAGCACACCCAAGAGCCTTAGCTTCCACGGGCTGAGGCTGTGCTTTTCATTTCAATCATGCTATTATGGATGGGGTGAGGAAGGCATCTGAAGGATTTGCTGGATCTTGAGCAGTTTTTTCACGAGCACTATGGCCTTGCCCATTTCATTATCTTCCGGCCTGATCTCTGCTCCCTTTTTTAATTTCTTTCCTCTTTCCAAGGATCTTCTTTTCAGACGCTTTCTTCTCTATCGTTTTATATCTGCTTGCATTTCTTTCTGAAAAAAAAAGAAAAAAATCACATTTTTAATGGCCAGTTTGAAAAACAGCGTATCTTGCGAAAATTTCATTCTTCATTCTAATCCACGTTTGAAAATATTTTTGAGTAAACTTGTGTATTGACATTTCACTTGGAAGACGCGCTAAAAAAGCAGTTTCGGTTTTAGCTAATGAAAAAAAGCAGTGTCGGCTTTAGTTAAGGACTTTCTCCTTTGTGGTTAAAATAATCTTATATTGACGAAGAAAAGAGGGACAGTTGCTCTGATGGCGGGCCTTCCGATTCCGAATGAGAATGATTTGCTTTTGGGGTAAAATCAAAAGGGTTTACTTGGAGATGTGATTGGGAGGAACCCATGATTGGATGAATCTACTGTGTACATACATATGTGTGTAGTCGGCACTCTCTTTAATTCAAGAGCCTTTGAAGAGGGGGTAAGAAAGTGTAATTTGAGGGTCTCTTGTGTCTTTTTGGGCTTTTGTGTGTATTTTCCAAAGGCTGCAAAAAATTAGCTTTTGGTTCTAGTTTTTGGTTTTACACTAGTCTCGTCAAGCCTCTGGCATCAAGAAAAGTCGTTCTTTCAGCACAATGCACACCATTTTTGTGCAGTTTGTGTGGAGGATACCACAGTTTTGGAGCCCCAAGATCTTTGATCATCTACTATTTGCTGTGAAGGTTATCAAATGCAAATCGTGGTGCTATTTCCTGATTTTGAGGTCAAAAAATAATGGATTCTACTATATTAACTGCTGAGCGTAAAAGAAGTTATAAAAAAGTTGCAAACGGTTACGATAATATTTCGAAGATTGATAACTTAGACTGATATTTGATATCTTTGCGATAATAATGCTTTGAACGTTCTAGCGCGAAATATTAGACTTTCCTGAATTTACCTGAATTTTACATTCACATTTTTACAATATAAGATTACTAATAGAACAATGAATATAGGATCCGGAGCAGCTAAAAATATTGTCATATGCTGTAACTTTCAGCTTGATTTCGATTTCAGCTTGTGTAAAACATAAACTAGCGTAAATAAGGCGGAAATCGTGTGTGGTTTTTAGTAATTCTCTGGAAATATTTTCTGAGTTTAATGTATTTGTTGGTTGTGCCGTTCTTATGAATATCCTATTTAATTACGTAATATCTACCTACCATGCCTTCGGTCTTGTTTATGGCTTTCCGATCCTTCTTTCTATGTTGAGAATTTTTGAATGTTTTGATATTCCGAAGCATTGAAATAAGTAAATTATTTGCATAAAAGATAGCAAATTCCACTTGCATTAATGCCATTATTTTATGTATTTATACAAATGCTTTTACCAGCCTGTGGGAGATTAACCAACCACGAACTTAAAAAAAATTTGGACCAAGACATTAACATTTTATTATAATAATGTCAACACCAAACGTTCGGATTATTTCTTGAGGAGCCGATTCGGGAAGGAATGATTTTTTCCTAATAAAAATGTGCAAAGGCTGCAAGCATTTCATTTTGAGGGGGAGCAGTTATAGAAAGAGAAACAGCAGTATAAATAAAAGAAACAGAAATAGACAAAAATGGGGGAAATGGAATATGTACAAAGAAACCGAGGGATAGTCAGGACTAATATCGGGGATTGTGAAGAAAGATTAGGCAAGAGACGAAAATGACAGTAACTTTCGGTATAGAAACGCCTTTTGGAGATGGAATATTAAAACGTTATGCTATGGAAAAACTTAAAACTTACTAAACACATTATTTGATCCCGTAAAAGCTCTACATTCACTTTACACCTGCATTTCCTCTTCCCAATTTGCATATCAATGGCTACTTCTCCAGAGCCTTGTCGTGTAAATATTCTCTGCATAATTCCTTCCTCCATCTTTTCACAAACCTATAGAAAAGGGGATTTCCTGTACAGAAACTGTAATGACAATTATTGTCTGCCTGAAAAAGAGGAAAGCTGCAAACTTGGTCCGGGAAGAGCGGAGGCAAAACGCCTGGTTCACTTAATCCTTCAGTATTGAGACACTTAAAGAAAGTCCCGGACTCTTTTTTTTTTTTACATTCCTGTTTTCTCCCTCTATTTTTCTTACCTCCCCCACCCGCACTTTCTTTTCTCCCGGCAAACGTAATCCCCCATGTGGATTTTTTCTTCCTTTGTTGGATTATAGCAAAAAATGGGCCTGGGAGTTGTACTGTATGGCGGTAGTCAAGAAAATGGCACGAGCATCACGCTTTCTCCCCATCCTTTCACGTGTACACACTCTGTCTTTATTATTATTGGCTTCTCTCGACCAAATAAAAAAAACACCCACATTTGGATCTAGCTTCATTCACCTAAATTGCATGTATACTTTTTTTCTCTCTCCCTCTTTTACCATTTTTTTTATTTTGGCCAAAGAAAAAACTTTTCACTATTGACAACGGTGTAATATTATTATTATTTTGGTTTTTTTTTGTTATTTCCCTCTTTTGCCCAGTGAACCTGTGTAAACAGGACAATGTCTGTTTATAGGTTTTTTTCTACCCTTCCACTTGTATTGAATAGCACTGCATATTGAATTACTTCTTTCCCCCCCTTTAGCTCTTCTCCTGACCCTTCTTTGCAAGGAGGGTGTGGGTGGGAAGGAGGGACGGAAAATAAGCATTAGGAGTTTATGGTAAGTACACAGCCAATCCAGGAACAGAAGGGACAAAAACGTGATAGAAAGGAAAAAATAAAATGTACACGAGGAAAAGCAGGAAAGATAAAGGCAGGAGGACAACAAACAAATTATGGAGAGAAAAAGGGTCTGGGAAGGCGAAAGATAGCATGGAAAGGGAAAAGACAGAGCAGGCATGAAAGAAATCAAGGATGCGAGAGAGAGAAAGCAGCTATGAGAGAAAGCACAGAGGAAAAAGAGAAAGCACGAATGAACAAGAAAAAGCAAGGATTGAACGTGTAACAGCAAAAAGGATAGAAAGAAAAATTGGAGGAAAAATTAGAGAATCAAGTAGAAGGCAAGAAATCAAGAAGGAAAAATAGAAAGGGGAAATGAAAGACAGAAAGCACGAATGAACAAGAAAAAGCGAGAATGAACGAGTGACAGCATAAAGAAAAATTGGAGGAAAAATTAGAGAAAAAAGTAAGAAATCAAAAAAAAAAATAGAAAGAAGAAACGAAAGAGAAAGCAAGGAGGACGTTAAAAAAGACCGGAAGACTGATAATAAAAAAGTAAAAGCAAAGCAAAAAGAAGATAGCAAATGCTTATAAAGTGGGAAAGTGCAGCAAACAAGGCGATAATCAAATAGAAACGAAACGGTATGCAATGTTATCCAGGAAAACACAAATTTGATTAACACAATTAGAAGAGAAAAAACTAAAAAAAGAAGGATAAAAAAGGCAAAACAAGAAATAGAGAAAGAAAGGGAAGAGGCAGGGAGAGCAACGTTGTTCGGGAACTTTCTCCAGTTGCATTCTTTACGCATGAGAGCGTGTTATGTGTGTGCCCAGACGTGCCATTAACAACACTTGTATGCTTCCCTCCCTGGAGTCCTAATGAGATTTCTTCCTCTCCGACCCGTACTTTCCCCTCCCTCCATCCACAATTCCTGTACAGAATGTTGGGCAATAGAAGGGAATTGATGAGGGAAATTTTTTCATGGCTATTTCTTTCCCCAGCACACCTCTGCCGTTATTTCCCTGTTGACTTTTTCCCCCTTTTTTTTCTTTCCTAAATTTGAATGTCTTTTTTTTCCTGGACGGGACAAACTCCCCCTCAAAGTAGACGACCACAGCTGGTGAAATACAGCTGTTGAGGCCAGGTAACGATGTGCATTTCGCAATTACTTGGAAACGATTCTGGAACCTCAGAAGTCTATTGGGAAATTCCGTTTAAATAAATAAGAAATTCATTAAAGTAATGTCTCGAAAGGAGGTAGTAACATATTCGATGCTAAACAACTGCAGTGGGTAAAACCAAAAATAATAATTAACCGAGAGCCCGTCAATGCTAATTTTAATTCAAAGTACAAAATACAATTCAACGAACAAAATCCGCCAAAATGAGGAGATAATTGAAAATCAATGATGAACCCAACCAATTATTTTCTCATTATACTAAAGAGCGGGGAAAAGTACCGGTTTCTCCCTTGAAAAAAAGTATTTAGATAGAAGTGGCAAAAATAAAGGGAAATAGTATTCCCCAAAAAGATCCCCTTGACACACCCCTCTTTACCACCATCTTATTTATTTCCAGAACATATTGAGCTGCTTTGGGGAGACTCAGGTCTTAAAAGGTGGTTTTATAGAGCTTTTCACCAGGAAAGCCACTCTGAAAGTTCTTGAGAAGGAGAAGAAGGAGAAGGAAGAGTTCCTGGAGAGGATAATAAAGTAGTTTATGTATGTAAAGGTGAATTTCAAGGGGAACTCTCTAATTGTGAGTCCGTTGGTGGTGCTGTAAGCCCCATCGGATTTCTATCTCCACCCACATCCCTAAAGTAAGCACGGGGTTCTCCTTTTGCCAGGATCCTGGTGAAAGTAAATAATCAAGAGATAAGGCAGGGATACAGGAAAAGGGACTGGAGAGGAAGAGATGGGAGAGGGGAAAGAGAGAGCTTAAGTAACTCCTAGCACTTGACTTGGCTTTAATTCCACGTGAAAGGGGGAAGAGGAAGACAGGGAAAAGATAGATAGAGATGGAAATAAGAGCCCAAAGATCCTGGAGAAAGCGGAAGCCTGGAAATTGATGCAGACAGGAAATAGAGAACTGGAGGAGAGACGTAGTTGTAAGCAGGAGCAAGGGGGATATACTAAATAGAAATGGGGGAAAGAGGCAGAGTAGAGAGAGAAAAAAAGAGACAGGTGAAGGAAAGGAGAGAAAAAAGATAGACGGTAGAATCAAAGAGAGATTTGAAAGGGAGGAAAGAGGAAAGACGAGAGAGTGGAGGAAGAGACGGCTCGGATTAATTTGTTTGGATGTCCCCGTTTCTCTTGGGTACTTCCTCTCCCAGGCATTATACCACACCCCGAGAAAGCTCTCCTGGTCTTCCATTAAACAAGTCATAGTTAGTTTTTCCACTTATACGAATTACACAAGTCCTTTACTGAAATTAGGGGGTCTGTACCCCCAAAAAAATATATACGGAATCTAGGAGGTAGACGATCACACTTGGAGTAAAGATATGCCCTTTTGGAAAAGCGCTAGGAGCATCGTAAATGTGCATTGCCTGGTGGTACAGTGATATTCCCTCGCTTTTTTCTTTTTATGTACATATGTATGTGTTTATGTATGTATAGATATATGTATATGTGTGTATTTAGCACTGGGAAATTCCCCCCTTTTCTCGGAGTTTAATACACACGCGGATAAAAGAAATCTTCCTCACTTTCCGTCTCTGTCCCTCCCCCACAAAGTGCCCTGACTCCCTGTGACGGACCAAAAGAAGTCCCACATCACATCAAATCGTAAAACACAATTAAAAGATGGAGAAGGCGCAAATCAAACACTACACGTTGAGCTTTCTCCCCATTTCCCCCTCTCCAAGTTCTTCTTCTTGGACTTTCACCCCCTTTTCTGAAAGGAAATGGCAGGAGTGCATCTTCGTATTGTCGTATAAGAACGGATGGTGAATAACTCCATGGCTTTCTCTCATTTCTCCTGGATTGGAAAAAAGCTGGTATGATTATACACTTTTGGGTTTTAAGCTCCCTTGGAGTTAGTCACTTTGTGGTCTTAGTGGACGATATGTATATTATAGACATACGCTGGGGGGATTAGTACTGACACTAAGGGCGAACGATCGGGGGAGTAGACATTGAGGGTGAGTGAATGAGGAGGACAAGATGGACATGGAGACAGGGGCAAAGGCAGAGATAGGCAGAAGGACGGAGAGAGGGAATGAGAGAGAAAAATAAAGGAAAGTGAGAGATAAAGAAGGAAGGAGCAGAAGTGAGAAAGTGTGGGTGGGGGAATGTTGAGAAAAGTCCTTTATTTCTTCTTGGCAATTTCACTCCCTCTCTCCATAGGGGTTTCCCCATCTTCGACCATCATTTTTATGAAGCATGCCGAGACACATTGGTAGGGGACGGTTTTTGGATGGTCAATAGACTCCAATTCTTATCGAGTGCCAGATAAAAAAAATATGGACCAGGAAGAAATCGTCGGACAAAATGCTTCAAGGATTTTTAGAAGGAAAGACCGTCATGTGAAAGCTTATTTGAGAACTTTGTTTTTCTGTGAAAATATATTTTCGGATCCAAGATGAAGCTTTGAGGAATAAGGAATATTTGACCAACTACATGGTTTCGCGATTCCGCAATAGTAAAATCCGAAAATCCAAACATCTGATCAGCTGTCATGCAAATTTTTGGGGAGAATTCTAGTGTACTAATGGTTGGAATGGAATGATCTGAAAATGCATTTACAAAAAGTCAATAATTCATTTGAGCGGCGTGGAAGGAGGAAATACTTTAAAATCCATTAACACCATTAAGAGCTCTCACCTGAGAACAAAAGCCGCATTTCGAAAGTAAATATTCAAAGAAAGAAAGTTTGTTTTATTGTATAAAACATGTGAGAGCTAAAAAAATGGGGGAGGCAACACAGCGGGGAAGGTCTGACTCAGTCTTAAAAAATGGGGGCGGGTGGGGAGG
>JAQGBT010004711.1:0-15886 GCA_034698585.1 Disparrhopalites patrizii
GAATTCTGGAAACGCCGAGAATTCTCTTCGGTAAAAACTGGAATTCGGGGATTTTCATAAATATCGGGAGCCAAGCCGAAGCTGGAGTTCTTGCCAGTTCACAAGGAACGGATTCAATGGATACCAGTAAGTAGAAAAACTTCCCTATTTATACTTTTTTCAATAGTATGTATTAGTGTGGTAAGGATAGGGAAAGGAGGGAAAAGGTAACGAGGTAATTGTCGTCATCAGCTGATTTCCCTAATCTTTTAATTTTAATAAGTTGGCCCTAATTTGTGTTGTTTTTCTCCCCTTTTTTTTTTTTTTTTAGGTGCACGTGGGGTTGCCGTGGTAACTTCGTGACAGTCACAGACTGTCAATTAATACGCACTTACTATGTACGAGGGGATGGAAAAATAATGTTGTTACAGAGAAATGTTGTTATAAAGAGACTTGTTATACAGACTCCACTGTAGTTATATTATTGCTAATCAAAAAAAAATCATCATTACAGTTTTACAGTACCTTGATTTTGCCAAAAAAACTTGACCGACCGCGGGAATTAGCACCATATTCAAGGAATTCTCGAATATACCAAAAAAGTATCGGCATCCAATTGTTTTGAATACGAATTTGAATTTCGAATGAATGTATTTGTAATTATAAATTTCAATTCAAATATTTTATGGCAAGAATATGGACACTAATTCCAACTAAAATACAACAGAAAAACATGAATATAATGTCATACTATACCTTGGTGCAAACTTCGGTTGCTTAATGGAAAAACAGTTTACCTTGGTTTAAATGTAGAGTACGAACTGTTTCCATTTCATTTCGTCATCACATTATTAGCGATTTGTTAGTTAGATTAAAGATTTGCTCTGTTCAAATTTTACTCTTGGAATTATGATGGCTGCAGCACCTCGATAAATTTGTACATAATTTTATTGTTTACATCCAGCGATGCACACGACGGCGTATTTGTTCACGTGGGTAGACAATTGCAACGTTCTTGGGTGACCATCATTAAATTGTTGCGTCTTTAAAAGGACACATTTTGGTCTCCGTCCTCTCCTCTCCTCTATGCATTCTGCAATTTAACTTAATTAGTCGATTAAGCCTACTTTTCCACCGATTTGTGGGATCAATTTTCAGGGAAATTGCTGTAAACACATACATTATCAGAGCAATTGTTGCAAACATACGTTTCCGCAAGCAATTTGTCAATTAAGTACCTAAAACCACAAATGTTTGCCAATTTGTGAGACAAAAATTGCTGAAAATATAAATTGTCGGCAATTTGTGCGACCAGTTTTCAAAAAAATTGTTACAAGCATTTGTTTTCAGGAACGTGGGAGACAAATTGTAAAATCAATGTCGAAACACTAGGTGATTTATAACTATTACAGCGTTATGAGACACGTCTAAATTGCAAATAAATGCTTTCACATACCCACGTAAATCCCATGATTATAGCTGCAGATAAATTAAACACAGGTCCAACTACAGTGGAGTCTCAATATAACAACTCCGAAGGGAAAGACGAAAAATATTGCTACAGGGAAAAGTTGTTATATAGAACATTAAATATGTATATGCATCTTACTACATATACGGAGGGCTGGAAAAATATTGTGGTTATAGAGAAATATTGTTATAAGGAGACTTGTTATAGAGAGACTCCACTGTATTTGGGTGACCATTGACAATGCTAAAATGATAAAAGTGACCGCGGACCCCAAAGTCGTCCGCGCTCCTATTACATCAGACCAGCATAATTGCACGATGAGAGTTTTCGTAAAACGTCGGAAGCAATTAACACAAATTGTTGTAAGTGCCTAAAAACTCCTACAGTTTACACCCACTGACTATTAACAACTGATGTTTCACCCTATCAACTTATGTTTTAGGCTCAACCGAATTAATTTTGCGTTCCATTTGCAGAACAATTTGGCCGGGAATACAGCCTTATCATTTGCGTTGCAGGATATTCATTAAATCATGCAAAGAGGTTACGTATATACATACAATCAGACAAATGGTATTACACTTACATGCTCTTTGAAACCGGCAATCACAAAACAAACCGTGCTCTTCCAATTGCTAGCACTTATTACACAGTTAAAAGTGCAATCTATAGTGATCTTTTTTGACCATATATAATGGAAGAAAGAAGTCCAGTTTGGAATTTTTATTCGGTAAAAAAAGTGGCTACGAGACCTTCAACTTCCCAATATGGCTGCTTCATTCAGAATTTCAAAGGAATCTTTATTGTCAAGGTTACATTTTTTCGGTTTATGGAGACGACCAGAATCGATTCCTGACCCCAGCAGCCTAGAAACTATGACACCAATTCTACTTCCTGCCTCTGTCTTCTCTGTAATAAAATCCGTCACAAATTTTGGCACTCTTTTTCATTCCCATCCTTTTGTTTGGATGCCCATGGAGAAACGCCTAAAACTGGTGACCCGCAATGCCATTCGAATGTGGCACTGTAATATTGCCCTTGTGGTGATTTATACTCTCTTCGTTATCGGCAGATGCATTCAATCTCACAGAAGTTCTCCCGATTTACGTGTTGAGGATGTGTACATTACATTCGTTGCTGCACTATTCCTGATTGCTCCTGCTGTCCAGCAGGCATTCTTAAATGGCAAAGAAGAATTCGCTCAACTTATTAACGGTGGAATACAATTCGATGGGCAATTTGAAGGTGAGCTGCATTTGAAAATATAAATAAAATTTGTACATACAAAAAGGAGAAATCGAATCCTACTTTAAAATTCACTTATCACGTGGAATTTATTTTGTCTGGTTACTTTCAGCACGATTTATAAAAAAGGGAGCCACACCTCCAAAAATTCTTCGCTTAAGCTCCGGCATCCAAAATTTCTGCAGACATTTCATAAATTTGAACATCCTTCTTGTCACCGCATCGTCCTGGTTTCGCCCAAAATCTCCGGAAGTGCTTTCATCGCTAGCTGAAAATCCACGGGGCATCATGTACAGGCTATTTTCCACGGCACTTCAGTTTCACTTTTCGTGCCTCTTAGGCTCTTCAGCCTGCCTGATACTCACAGCTGTCTTTGGCGTTTTCATCCCGGTGGTGATCATTCTCTACGAACTTGGGTAATGCTTGGTGACATTTAAAACTTATGTTTATGTATGATTGTTGTAATATGTAAATAATATGTATATTATAGCGACGACACAAACCGAATGACCGAGGACAATCTAAGGCTCCGCAAAAACTTGACGGCGGTTTACAAACAAATTAATATCAACCAGAAGACTACCAATTGCTTTTTTTCCACGTTGTTTCTGTACTACAACTCATTGTCTACCCTCACGATAATCTTGTCACTTTGTGGTGCACTCAAAATGCGTGGAATGCTGCGGCTTGTGCTGGGAATTTTGGCGGTGGACCTACTGTGTTATTTAATCTTCACCCTAGTTTTCGTTGCTGAGCTCAATTTCCGATCCGCGAGGATACTGCAGCTTGCTCAGCAGCGAAACCAAAATGGAAATTCCAGAATTCATCAAAAATACTACAAGAAAATATTGTGCACGCTTCAGCCCCTAAAAGTTTATATTGGCGAATTTTATTATGCGGACAAAGCTCTCATATTGACCACATTACAAATTATATTAGACAACACGGTTTCCTTAGTATTGCTGTTACCCCACTAAAGCCGTGCAACGGTACACATTAGATAGATTAGAACTTCGCCCTGGCACTGGAGCTGTGTACTATATGTTTAGAATATACAGTGGACTCTCGCTATAACAACCCTGAAGGGAAGGGCAAAAATGGTTGTTATATGGAAAAGTTGTTATATGGAACATTTAATATGTACGCTACATACATGAAGGGCTGAAAAATAAAGTTGTTATAGAGAAAAAGTTGTTATAAGGAGAGTTGTTATAGAGAGAGTCCACTGTATGTAGAAATCAATTAAACCTATACATATACAGTGCAGTCTCCCTATAGCAAGTATCTTTATAACAACATTATTTTTTCCGCTCTTCCTACATGTAAGGTACATATTTTATGTTCTATATATAACAGCATTTCTCAGTAATCATTTTTTTTCTTCCCTTACATGCTGTTATGGAGAGACTCCACTGTAGGTGGTATTCGTCTTCAGAATTTGATTCCATGATTTTTTGTATTTTATGTCCTTACTGCACTTTCAAGCTTTCTTCATTGGTGGAAAAGATGAAATAAAATTGCAGAAGGATGGTCTTCAAACTAATATGTGCGAAAATGCATGTACATGTACATATGTACAGTTAGACAGAATAAAGTGTAGCATTTAAGCACAATAACCAGCGAAAAAAATTGGTTTTTTCACTGAACAGAAGAAACGCCTGAATTGTACATATATGTTGTCTGTAATACATTGTTCCGTTAAATGCACCATTAGTAGGGACAACCACATTATGCTTTATTTTCAAAACTAATTATGCTGTTTGCCAAAATCCATTATGCTTTTTATGCTTTCAAAAATTATGCTTTTTACAGACTCATTATGCTTCTAAAATTTTACAGAATGTGCCAATTATGCGGGTTTTACCCACAGGAATTGTTAATTGGTCAAAAATGTAAAATTTTAAAGAATTTGTGGCCACAAATTTTGATTTTCTGGAATGCTGAGAATTTTTCACTCATTATTTAGCTACAAAAACGACAGAAAAATTAATTAATATCGGCTATACAGTTTAGTTTTTTTTATTTAAATTTTATTTATTTTTTAAATTTTACTTTAGACATCAGCGGTGATTAAGAACATGCCGTTATAAAAGCAAATCTATAAAATTTTCGTCGAAATATTGAGTTCTAAGAGTAATTGTTGGACAATTATGCCGTTTGAAATCAATTATGCTTATTATGCTTTATTTTTTTACGAAATCATAATGTCGAAGGTACCTAAGATGTATTTTACCTAGACATTCGGCGTCTAAAGTGACACTTTTACATTTATGCTTTTTATGCTTTTGGTTGTCTCTAGTAGTAATAGTACTGGTAACTGCATGCTTGGATGAACTCAATTTTGCCATTCACAAAACACGCGTATGACGCAGTGAAAAATTGCAGGATAATGGTCCTTGGGCTCCTTCTAAAATCGTTTTGTAAAAGCGTAATCCTAGGCTGTTAAAATAATAGGACGACATGAAATAAAAATGGATGTTTGTAAATCTATATTTGATGGCGTTGCTTATTTACTGGCAATTTTGGTACACAGAAATACTTATATAAGCAAAATTACTGCTTGATCGGTGAAGAAAATGTTGGCTACGCCGAATTAGTACGAGCGTCACAGTACCAATGGCAATAACAAGAGCTCTGGAGTTATAGATAATTTACATCATTGTCGCATATATATATGTATATATATACCTATATATACATATGTATATATGTATACATATGTACATATGTATATATACATATGTATATATATACCTATAGGTATGTATATTTTGTTTACTCCGCCATTTCCATACATATATGTCCGGAATGAAACACAGCCGACTCTATTCATCAGTTCTTTTTAAGAACAAAACGTTGGAAGCTGAGCCTGTACACATTCCTTTCCCGCACCAAGTTGTGTGTTTAGTGGCCTAGTATCAATTAATTAATGTAAAAGAGATGGTGAGAGTCCGTTGACATCGCCAGGAGTACCGATATTATGGCCACGATAGCCACCGATATTATTTCCAGACTGCGTTTTCACAAGAATAAAATCCGTTATACATTTTGGTTCCTATACATTTGGAATTTCGAAAACGTTTTCATGCTCAGTGCAAAATCATTTCCGTTCAAATACAAAGACAAAATCGGCTCGCAGCAGCAGCAACTCGGAAACTTTGACGCCGTTTTTACTCCCAATCTCTGTTTTTACTTCAATAAAATCCGTCAGAAAATTTGGTGCCACCATTCACTCACACCCTTTTGTGTGGATACCCAAGGAAAATCGCTTAAAGCTTGTGAAACGCAATGCGACTCGAATGTGGCACTGTAATATTGCCATTGTAGTGATTTATACTCTATTCGTCATCTGCAGATGCCATCAATCTCACACAAGTTCATTTCCCCCGAATTACGTGTTGAGGATGTGTATATTACATTTGTGGCTGCATTTTACCTAATTGCTCCGACTGTTCAACAGGCACTCCTGAATGGCAAAGAAGAATTTATCCAACTAATTAACGGTGGAATACAGTTCGATGGACAACTTGAAGGTGCTTTACTATTTTTTAAAAACATTTGCATATAATTTAAATTCGAATTCTACTTTTACGAGATTCAACTAACTACGTAGATTTAATTTTGCTTCGTTATTTTCAGCACGATTTATCAAAAAAGAAGCCGTACCTCCAAGATTTCTTCGTTTAATAGCCATCATCCAAAATTGCTGCAAGCATTTTATAAATTTGAACATTGCCCTTATTACCGCGTCGGCTTGGCACCGCCGAGATTCTCCGGAAGTCGTTTCATCACTGGCTGGATAGCCACACGCATGCGTGTGGCTATCCAGCCAGTGATGCCAACTGCAGTTGGATTTATATGCAAGCCCATTTTATGCGACATTTCAGTTCTATCTTGCATGCATTTTAGGCTCTTCAACCTGCCTGATTCAAACAGCTTCTGTGCGTTCCAGTGTGGAACCTCCAGTGCAGTCCTCTGTAAGCCTATAATGACCTACTTATGAGAGTTCCTATTATTATTATTATTAGTGTGGTGAAAACATCCATTTTGTTCTCAATAAATTCCACCATTTATGTATTCCTAAATACACTCATCGCCTTCCCGTTAAACTGTCCTTCATTTCAAACTAGGATATCCTTCTTAAGTTATACACAATGTATGTATATGACGCAAATTGACTATGTATACCAACGTAATGCAATTGTAAAAGTTTAGCCAGCGCATCGACTGGCTAAGTAAAACCCAATTAACTAATATTTATTCCTTATTCCTTACAAGACTCGGTAGTTGGACTTAATTGAAATTGTTCAAGTAATGTTTTGTAATATTCCGATCCATATTAATTGTATGGCTAGAGGCCAGCTATAAGGGTTAAAAATATGTATGTATGTATAAACTCGCAAAACTAGCAAAAGACGGGGTGAAAAAATTGACAATAAATTGTGTAAAATTTTACACAAAGTGAGCGACGGGGTTATTGAGACACCGTTTACACTTTATTATTCGCAGTACATTGGCGTGTTCGCAGCCAAGGGGCTAATTAATCTGTCAGAAATATTTTGTATTAATCTAATTGCCATGTAAGGGAAATTTTGGAGCCATCAATCAGCTGAAAGTGATACCAGTTTGATCTATTATTTTAAAAAAGTATACCAGTAGCTATATAGTAACAAATACGCATTCGAATACGGTCTGTATTTTCCCGAGCAAGTACATTGCAATACACGAATAATATTTTAAATGGAAAAGCATCCGAATTTATATAAGATTCGTATTTCCATTCATGAAAATTGTCAGGTTAATTGAAATTGCGACTGTTTTTGACTGTCTCAAGATACCGAGGAATAAATTATTTCAAAGCGTTCACACAAACGTCCACAACTGTTGTTGATTCTGAGGAAGCAAAATTACACGACAAGAAGAGTAAAACAAAGCACAGTGATTAGTCTAAACACAAAAGCATGCCGTGCCACACTTTATGTTTTTCTGGCGAAGGGTACGATTTCTCCAGACGATTCCGGGAACGACTGTTTCCACGGGACCTTGAATCCAATGATATAAATCCCACATCATTTCTTCCCAATTCCGTCGTTTCCGGCATAAAAACAGCCACAGACTTCGGCACGACGTTTAGCTCCCATCCATTTCGGTGGAATGAAAGCAGCGAGTCCCTCGTCCAAGTGCATTCTCGGATCAAATGTTTCCGGTGGCATGTCAATACGCTCATTATTTTCGGCTACATCCTCTTCGTCTTCACCCGTTGCATTCAGTTCCACGTGAATCATCCCGAATTACGGGTAAATGGGGTATACATCACGTTTGTCCTGTTTTTCTACATGATCGCCCCCGCCGAACAAATTGCCTTTCTCCGGGATGGCAACGAGTTTTCTCAAGTAATCAACGGCGGGATTCACTTTGTGAACCTTATCGAAGGTACATACACGGAAATATAAAAATTATTAAAAATATACCGCTGCTTATTGTTTTATTTAACAATGTGTAAGCCATATTGCTTTGTCATGAATTTGAACCGTTAGAGCAATATTCTACGGAAAATGGACGCCCACCCAGGCTCATGATGCTAACTGCTTTTGTCCAGCAATGTTTCCAGTACTTTATCAGCTTCAATATATTGTTGATAACTATCACATCGTACCTTAGACCTGGATCGCCCGAATTTTTGTCGTCCCTTGCTGATTCGCCTGAAACACTGGGATTCCTCCAGAGGATTTTGTCCTCGGCTTTTCAGCTCTATTTTACTTGTCTCCTCGGCTCTTGTAGTTGCCTTATTTTGAGTGGAAGCTTTGGCGTGTTGTTTCCCGTCATGGTCATTATTGACGAATTAAGGTTCTGACGGAGATATTAAAATACGTGCTGGAGGTTCGCATTTAAAATAATTACTTTATTAAAAGGTGTATTTGTCGTTTGCAGCCACAAAACATGTCGGATGACGAAGGCTTCCTTGCGTCGGCCATCTAACTCCGTTAATGTCTACCAGGAAATAGTGCTGCTTGTGAAGGTTGCCAACCAATTTTTTCCGCTTCTGCTCCTGGAAGCCACAAGCCTTCTCATGCTCAGCGTCATTTTCTCCTTTAGCGCAGCCGTGCGTTTTCCAGGGGTTTTACGATTAGCACTTGCAGTGCTGGTCGCGGACCTTTTATTTATTTTGATTAGTATTATTTGCATCATTGCGGAATTCAACCACCGATCCAAAAGGGTTTTGAGGGAAATTCAGCCTTCCAAATTTTGCCGCCGAAGCTGCAAAGGAAGGTATCAGGATAAGGTCGTAAGAGCGCTGAGACCCCTCAAAGTGTTTGTAGGCAGCTTGTACTACGGGGATAAACACCTGGTTCTGACCACGCTCAAGGTTGTTTTCGATAACTGTATCAGTCTCATGTTAATTACAGGAAGTCACCAAGTGGGATGAACAAAAAAATCAAGGTGGCTCTGATGAAAGGCAAGTAAATTTTTATGTACTCCGGCAGCAATTTTGGCATGAAACGCGGGGGAGTAAATACTCTCCAGATGACATTTTGGCATGCTTTATATAAATACAGTGGAGTCTCTGTATAACAACTCTGAAGGGAAGGGCAAAAATTATTGTTACAGGGAATTGTTGTTATATATAGAGACTTGTTATAGAGAGACTCCAGCCAAGGTATGACATCCGAATCGGCATTCGAATTCAAATCAGAATTATATTCTTATTTTTCTGTATTTCAATCGGAATTAGTATCCATATTTTTGTCAGACAAATATTTTAATTGGAATTTATAATTACAAATACATTCAAAATTCAAATTCGTATTCAAAAACTGACATTTGGATTCCGATACTTTATTGATTACTCATGTTACTAATTCCTGCCTTCGAGCAAGTTTTTTTTATTGCAAAATCAAGGTATTGCAACAATGATTTTTTAAATTGGCAGTAATTTAACAATTTCGTCCGTAAAAGCATCGATTTGTTCAAAATCAGATTTGCGGAATCAATTTATAATTTTGTATGCAGATTTTGCGCTTAGTTTAAGCTACAAAATATGTCAGCTTGCATTAAAAATAAATTTTTGAAAATATTCGAAAAATATTTGAATACGTATTCGTATGTTTGAATATTTGAATACAATTGTACTGGAATTAGAATTCATATTTTAGATATCCGAAATTTAAATTTGTATTCATAATTAGGAAAAACACGTATTTTAATTCGAATTTTAATTCATATTTTTTCGGATGTCATTCCTCGGACTCCACTGTACTATACGCGTAGTATTTAATGAAAGATTTTAGTTAAAGAAAATTGTACTATTTTATTGCTCAATCGATTTCCTCGAAATAGCCCTATTGCCCAATGGGAAGTTTTCCCATCTGCGAAACACAGTTTATATGAATTACTATAAATGCGTACAGTTATATAAATTGTTTTTTAACAATAACTTTACTGCGAAATAGACAGAAAGTACACAAACACAAACTATGCCATATATATGTATACAGTCGACTCTCTCTATAACAGTCCCCTGTATAACAGTACTCTCATTATAACAGCAGCAAAAAATGCTCCCCTCAAAAACTTTCTCCATTTGTTAACATAGAAATGTCTGTTCTGTATAACAGTTTTTCGCTATAACAAGCGAAATGTGATGCTTTATAGGGTGCTGTTATAGCGAGAGTCGACTGTACATGTAACACCCTGGAGGTTGTTACGATATACGGTTAAAAGTGTGTAGAAAAACTATTGAAATTGCACCTTTTATCTGTAGTCTTTAGGATGTTCCAATATTCTATCCAATTCAGTAGCTCACGAATAATTGCTGTACATAGTAAGAACTATACACTTACTATAGCAATTATTTGTATGTGGTGCTATAGAGACCAATTACTTATACAGATACGCTTGTTGGAATGTTCTGAAAAATTGACTTCGTTGGTGAGTTCGGTTTGTATAACAATTGAAATAGGGATACAATAATTTCGTAATTTGTGTCTAATCGCTCTATTTTATTTAGATTTGGTTCATTAAAGCGGTGTTTCGAACCAACAAAGTTTGTTTTTCGCCTTTTACGTGGACTACAACCTGTGTTTAATTTTCGTGGTTGTAGGCTTATGTTGGAACACCAATAAAATCTTGTAGGGGAGACAGTTTATACAATCTGGGAGGGCCTGCTTGTGAAATCAAGAGGATTACAGCAATTAGAAAAAAGAATAGCTGTCCTGGTCTATATGTAACAACTGAGGTTACGCTTAGCCATAGCTTTGACCTTTAGTGTTTAATCATAAACGAAAAGGAAAATATTCAGCTTCGAGTTTTTATTCGGAGAAGGCTAAATCAAAAGCGAGTACCAAAATTTCGCCCACCCGAAATGGTTCCTACATTCGGGATTTCGACGGAAGTTTCACTGTCACGACAAAATAATATCCATTTATGGAGACGATCAGAATCGACTCCCAGCGACAGCAACTCAAAAACTATGACAGCAGTTTTAGTCCCAGAGTCTGTTCTCACTGCAATAAAATCCGTCACAAAATTTGGCACCATCTTTCACTCACACCCTTTTGTGTGGGTGCCCAAAGAGAATCGGTTAAAGCTGGTGAAACGCAATGCCATTCGGATGTGGCACTGTAATATTGCCATTGTGGTGATTTATACTCTTTTCGTCATCTTAAGATGCATTCAATCGCACACAAGTTCCCCCAAATTACGTGTTCAGGATGTGTACATTACATTTGTGGCTGCATTCTACCTCATTGCTCCGGCTGTCCAACTGGCATTCTTGAATGGCCAAGAAGTATTTGTCCAACTGATTACCGGTGGATTACAATGCAACAGGCAATTTGAAGGTGCACATAATAAATGTTGATCGAGCGTACTACGTTATTAACTTGAATTGCCAAGTAGAATGCATTTTGTATGGTTATTTTTTCAGCGCGATTTATGAAAAAGGAAGTCATACCGCCAAGAATTCTTCGTTTAAATTCGAGGATCCAAAATTTCTTTAAGCATTTCATAAATCTGAACATCGTCATTATCACCGCGTCCGCTTGGCTCCGGCCAGAATCTCCTGAAGTAATTTCGTCACTAGCAGAAATGCCACAGGCCGTCGTATGCAGGCTACTTTCCACGGCATTCCAGTTTTACTTTGCGTGCCTCTTGGGCTCATCCACTTGCCTGATACTCACAGCTGTCTTTGGCGTTTTCACGCCGCTGTTGGTCATTCTCTACGAACTAAAGTATGTCGTGCATCTATAGACAGAAATATCACATAAGATTTTACATTGGGTATTACTTATTCATCGGGTTGTTACTGAATATTGTATAGCGATGACACAAGCCGAATGACCGAGGACGAACTAAGGCTCCCAGTAAACTTGACGACGGTCTACAAGCAATTTAATCTCGTTCTCGCGACAGCGAATTGCATGTTTTCCACATTGGTTCAGCAGTGCAACGCACTGCTATCCCTCGCAGTAATATTTTCCCTTTGCGGAGCTCTGAAAATGCGTGGCGTTCTGCGGCTTGCCCTGGCAATTATGGCGATAGACCTTCTTTGTATTTTGAGCTTTATCATAGCTTTCGTTGCTGAATTAAACTTCCGTTCCGTCCGAATTCTGCGACTAGCTAAGCGGCGAAACCGAAGTGGATATTCGAAAGTTAATCAACTGTATAACAAGAAAATACTAGATACGCTCCAGCCCCTGAAATTTTTTATTGGTGGATTTTATTATGCCGACAAAGCTCTGATACTGACCACGCTTAAAATCATATTTGACAACTTTGTATCCCTGGTATTGTTGCTGCCCAATTAAAAATGTACAATGATAATCTTCAACTATAATCAAACTCGGTAGTGACACCAGACGTGCGTATAGATAATCAGGTTTAAGAAAACAAAGCCTGTTTACATGCAAATTGGTTATATTAATTTTACAAAGGTTTCAGAAATTTTTGTCTTGTATGCCCTGATTGCAGTTAAAATTCTCCACAGGAATTCAAAGATGAATTATGTTGATAGGAAATGTCAGCCAGGATTTCTCGTAACTCTTGTGAATGAGATTCTTAGCTAGATGTATAATATACTTCCGAAATCAGGTCCATTGTGGCGCACCCCTACTGTCCAACTCTCATCCTGTCGAAAAAATAATTACATTACATATTCTTCAATTAAAAATGTGTACTTACATTTCTGTTTTATAAATAATACACGCACTTTGAACTCATGAATTAATATTTAAACATAAACGTAGTTTATGTTATATACGTAAATATGTGTAACCATACTTTTTCCTGTAACAATTATTTGCGCCATTTCCTTTAGCGTTGTCATTTGTTATAAAGAAACTCCACTGTAGCGGCTTATTGTGACAACAAGACAACCCAAGTGGCTTTTATTAAAGGTAAGACATAGCTAATAATTGTCGTATACATGCATATATTGTCTTGATGAATTCAACAATTTATGCGAAATCAAATTTCTAGTTGTAGTAGAAAAATTGCTATACAGTATAGTCTCTATATAACAACTCTGAAGGGAACGGCAAAAAGTATTGTTATAGGGAAATTTTGTTATATAATTAAATATGCACCTTAAATGTAAGAGTGGCAGGAAAAAAAATGTTGTTACAGAGAAATGTTGTTATAAAGAGACTTGTTATACATAGAGATTCCACTGTACCACTCTGTGCAAATTTTGCTTGTTAAATGGAAAAACATTGCTTTCGTTCAAATGTTGTATTGGTTATTGGTGCTGTTTTCATTGCGTTTCGCTATCACACTGGCCATTTATCTTTGTCCTATGATATCTCTGAAATGCTTCTTCTCTTGTAGTTGATTTCTAATGACAAAAGCAAATAGAAATGTTCTTTGCTCTGCATTTCAAATTTTGCTCTTGGAGCAGTAGTCCGGTACTTTTAGACAAATTTCATTTTATCATTTACGCCAGTCTATCATAATTGCATAATGAGAGTTTTGCGAAGCTGCCGTAATCAATTAAGACAAATTATTCTCAGTGTCTAACAATTTTCTAACTTCTATGGTTTACAGAAACTGACTAACAACTGAGGTTTCATCCTACCGATTAATGTTTTAGGAGCAATCAAAATATTTTTGCGTTTCCCTTATGGTACAATTTGCTCTGAAATGCAGTCATTTCATTCCTTTTCCGGGCTGCAAAATTACGTTGCAAAATATCCGTAAAATTACCGTGAGAGTTCGTGCATGAATACAATCTGATATACATGATATTATAATGTAATGGTCTTTGAAACCGCCAATTACAAAACAAACTTCCTTCGTCTAATTGTTAGCACGTGTGATACTATAAAAATAGCCATTTAGTGATTTATCACAGCTATATCAAGGTTGCTCCACTTACTCTGTTCTCACTACAAAAAAATCCGTCACAAAATTTAATTGATATCTTTCACATCCTCTTGTGTGCCCAAAGAGAATCGTTAAAGCTGGCGATACACAGGACCATTCGAATATAGCACTGTAATATTGGTGGTGATTTATACTATATTCTGGCTGCTCAACATCAGCTATATACGGATATTGTTTGAGTTGTATTAATAGTAAATAAAAGGGTCCTACGACAGCCAGAATATGTTAGTTCTCTCACGTGCAAGCGTATACATACATAGTTAGCCAAGACGCCAACCAGAATTATATACATATTTGCTGTGTTACAACGTCGTAATATCATAATTACGCAATGGGTGTTTCTTCAAATTGACGAAAACAACTAAAATTAATTATTGCCAACTATTTTTCAAATCATTTGGTTTACACCGACTGATTAAATAATGTATTACCCAACCAACTTATGTTGCTGAACCAAATTATTTTTGCATTTAATTTGCAATATAAGTATGTGCAATACAGGTTTCATACTTTTTTTCGGGTTGCAAAATTGCATTTCAGAAAATCAATAACATAATGATAGATGATAGCATATTGAGGCGACAGATTGAAATCTGCCGCCCCGTTCCCGCGTTGGCCGTCCCGACTAATGATTGGGGATTTCCTCGACGCCTCGAGAGAAGACCGTCTCTCTCAACTGCCATTTTCCTCGTCTCGAAGCTTTTTTGAGAGGAATAATCCTGTCGAGATGACCATGCCGTTTCGGCCTCACTCTTTCCCTCATCGACCTCTTCAGTCTCTTCCCATCTCTAGCCCGTGACTCGTGCGCATTCCCAGAGACTCTGATCCATTTCATCTCCCTCCATTTTCCCGTCTCATTATTTGCCCAGTTTATCCCAACATTTCACCCGATTTCTCCAATCCCCCCAGGTTTCCCTATATTTTTATTAATTCTGGTTTGTGCCGTGTGATGTGCCTAATATTAATTTTATTTGAATAAATAACTGTGCTGTCTACCCCCGTTTTTGTGTTGTGCCTAATTATTTTTATTTAAAGCGTCCGTCCTGCACCCCGGGTCCATTAATTTTTAAGAATTGTTACAATATGTATGCAATCAGCCATATGGTATTTTGTATGAACTGTGAAACTTGCTATATGTATTGCAAAATAAACTGCATGAGTCTATAATGGAGTTTCACTGTAATAACACTGAACGGAAGGATACGTATATGTATATTATATTACATGGAACACTGTATATGTATACTTAACATGTACGAAGGTCGGACAAAATAACGTTGTTGTTTTGCTACTTGTAATTAAGTGTAACAATTTTCTAATCCATACAGTTTACACACATTAACTGAACAGCTAGTGAAGCTAGTGAGCTAGTGAATGGGAACAAAATAGCCGTACTTGTCCCCGTTGCCGTACTCACTCATTTAGAAGTCATAATTTCGTACTCGTACTTGTTCCTGTACTCAAAGTTTGGGTACAAAAAACAAGCTACCCGTACTCATTGACTGAGTACACATTGAGTACCTGTTCCCATATGAGTACGCTTTGAGTACGGATTATAAGCCCTACAAGCACAAAGTGCCGAAGATGCGCCAGAACTTGGCGAAAGATAGTCGGAAAACGCAAACAAAATATGCGTAAACAGTGGTCCTTAAGTAATACCCAATCAACATAAATTTGTCGGGCCGACTCTGGTTTGAAGCAGTCGGATAAGCGCACGATTTGGCCGCCGGTGGTTCGCCGGACCGGCGCCATTGCTGGCGCTATGCAACCAGTGTCGCGCCAATACCGGGCCAGTGGCATCTGCTGTTCGTT